>JASDQU010371969.1:12829-24733 GCA_032191745.1 Picea mariana | reverse complement strand
TATGCTTTGGATACTTGATGTTGGGCATATATTTTGATGGTTTATTTGATCTATGTGAGTGGATCCAGTTGATGATGATGATGTAGCAGTATCACTGATAGTGACAGTGACAGTGACAGAGACAGTGACAGGTTGACACTACGTTTATATTTAAGGGTGGAAGGAAGGGGCAAGGAAAGGGTGTTGTAGCTTCCTTCCGGTTGGATTCGGAGAACATACGGAGTTGGAGCTTCCTTTAGGTTGGCACCTGTAAATTAGGGGGTTTTAGCCTCCTTCTGGTTGGAGCCAGAGAACACATGGAATTGGAGATTCCTTCAGGTTGGAGCCTGTAAATCAAGGGGTTATAGCCTCCTTCTAGTTGGAGTTGGAGAATTCAGGTTGTTGTAGCTTCCTTTAGGTTGGAGCCTCCTTCTAGTTGATGCTGGAGAATTTGGAAGTTGGTGCTTCCTATGAATGTAATCTTTTGATATATATAAGAAAGAATTTCATGGTTTTCTCCTTTTTGAGTTTCCACGTAAAATTATTGTGTACCGTGCATCTATGGTTATGTGTTGTCTAATGGTATTGCTCATAATATCTTGAATGAAATCATAAGTGATAAAGTGTTGATGAATTGATGCCTACATATTCTGGTTAAAAGTGGTAAAAATTACATAATACTGATTCACCCCCCCTCTTAGTATTCCAACAAGCTTTGTCATGATGTGCATATCATTCATATTACAATGGTATCAAAGTTATGCTACATTGATTTGGTTTAGTAACATGGCCCAACATGGGCACTACATATGTTATATGCACACATCTACATAATTCAAAAAACTTCTATTTTTCAAGATCTTTTTTTTCGAAAGAAAATCTTACGGGGAAATCCAAGGGATGCTTCCTCACAACTGTTCATGACATCCTTAATAAATCCGTTTGTGTAGACTAGTGCACCTCACTTAGGGGGATTCCAATTAGGCACCCGCTAGCATAGAACTAGCCAAATGCCCAACAACATTGGCAACAACTAGTTGAGATAAACCTTGGGTTGAAAACATATGTTTGGAACATCTCGTTCCACCTTCAAGAACTCAAGCGAGAGTGAGATTGTTGTTGTTATAACAATTTTTGCCACACCCTATGCATCATGCTTTGGTGGCCTACCTTTTCCCTCTACAAACTCAATTTCCCCATTTTTCTCTGTCAAAAGTAAAAAATTCAAAATTTTGTACATATACGCAGGCTACAGTTATACAACTTGTGCATATGCAAGTTGCTCCAATATTGCTCACGTACATCGGGTTTTGTGCTCAAAATTAAAAATATTTCAGATTTTCCATGCCAAGTCATGAGATCCATGATCCTTGGCCTTTCATATGCTGGAAACGCTCTAATTCAACCCTTAAATTCACTTTGAAGGCTATAAATTGATCCATATACAAGCCTTGTGAGAAGAAAAAAAAGTTGAGAGCATGTACACTCTGGAGAGGTTATTAGTTCAGTTTTGCATTTTCATTCCTTTATATTATAAATACAAAAAAAATGGTTTTTACATTTTCATTTTCCTATATTGAAAATACAAAAAAAAATCATTTCAATTGAGGCATTTGCACTTTTGTATAAATTGAATTAGTCTTGGCATTTTAGGAAAGATTGCATTGTTGTTGAAATTGAAAGAGACTACATCTTGTGCGCAACATTTAGAAGCATACCATTTCTTTTGAAAAACAAGACTAGTACTTAACAATGTTTGAACATGTGCGTGTTTCATATGCTAAGTCATAACACCATTAGTTTCATGACCATACCTCTTGAGTAAATAGAAGCCACTAAAATCAACGCTCAATAATTAAAATTGATTAGAAAGATTTTATCTTTTAGGGTACACAAACAAGTTCAGGATTTAGGGCCTTGGAATAGGATTCTGTGAGTAAACTTCTTCAAGGCTACAAAACTAAACATAGATGTCCATCCAGTGAGTGGATAAATCCATTGTATAATTGGTGTTCTCGAGAGACTCCACTAAAGTTGGAGTTAAGAAAGAGGTTGCGCGAAGTTGGTTGCAAAGATAACCCTCCAATACCTTCCTAACGTCAAATATATTTCTGGGGTTCTATTTGTATCGAGGGGTTCTTGGGGTGCCTTGGTGCTTCTTGAGCTTCGATCTTAGCTACCATTCCCATATAGTGGACCTAACCTGTGACTATTCGCTCGAGCATTGGTTATATCGTGGTGACCTTAGTTGCCTATCGTAGGTATCCACAAAGGTTACTTATATGGGTTATTCTGCAGGTACCCTGAGTCATATGGGGATCGAACAACACATAGACTTTATGGAGGATTTTCTCTTCAGAGGGTTCTAATTGATTGCGTTGTGAAGCCCACGAGGATCCTTATAACTTATTTTGTTACCTTTGCTCTATTGTTCGGGAGTCTCAATCCCCTCCAGAGAGATACATACCTTCTTTAGTTCGGGGGACCCCTTTTCAACCACCCTCTCTTACTTGTCTGCATTGGCCTCTAGTTTTATTTAGGAGTGTGCTCTTTGTATATTAGTTGGCCTTAGGATTTTTCTTTACATCACGAGTTTTGAGTCATCATGGAGCAAGACCATCCTCCCCACCGGTCTCGTTGGTTCTTGAATCAATTACCACAATTTGGTGAAACTAAAACCACTTCCTAAAAGGTGTAGAATTAATAAATGTGGTACATGCACCTCCACCGCTAAGGCTCACGATCATCCCATCCTGAGTACTGATTCATATTTGAGTATTGATTTGACTCCAACCTTTGCTATGGTTAGTGGAGTCCCCGAGACTCCCTCATCATCGATTACTTGGATTTTAGGGACTCCCTCAGTTATAGCTACCCAGTCCATGAGCTCAGCTCAGTCTGTGGGGACAAATCCTTATATGTTTTTGAGTAGTATGAATTCATCATCATCGATATCCATTCCCCTGGGTACCTTTTTAATGGGGATGCCTAGTTATAGTGTTCATTCGATGCCTCTTGCCTCTAATCCTTTTTCTTTTGGTATGTCGAATATGGCTTCACACATGCCATCCTCCATTCCAACATCTAACATCAATACTAGTTTTGGGTTAGGGGGCATGTCGCCTCCTTATAATCCTTTCTCGTTTGGTGGGGGTCATATCCATTACTCATTTCCTACAATAAGGGGTTGGAATCCTCCTTCCTCCGGACCCAATCCTAGTTATAATTTTCAAGGATGGAATGGGAAAATCGGCTTTGTCCCTACTTCATATATATCGCTCGTCTATCCATCGTCCACAATGCTCATTCCCACAAATGCTTATCTTATGGAAAATCCTCCTCTAATATATAGTATTACATCAAGGGGGAATCAATTTTTTAATATGGGAAACCCCTCTCATGGATTTCCTTCGTCAAAGGGAAATATATATCCTCACATGGGTAATCTATATCATATTGCTTTTTCCTCACAAGTGGTCCCACCAATGATGATGCCTTTACAACCTTTCATGAATCAGTTAGGAGGGGGATATTATCCTACCGGGCAAGGCCACGGTGTCTACCAAAACCCTCCTCAGCCTGTAATCTCTCAAAGTCAGTATTTCCTAGGAGCATGGTCTCAGACACTGCAACTAAGGCTCCATTTTTTGGCCACGTTGAATTAGGCATGGCCCCCAGTTCCTACAAAGATTCCCTCAGACATTCTGAAATTCAAGGGTAAGAGTGGTGAGGATCTAGGCGATCTTGTTACTACTTTTCACTTATGGTGCTCATCGAACTCTCTTAATGCTGACTCAGTTCGTTTGAGACTGTTTCAATGTACCCTTACGGGGGTTGTTGTGAAATGGTACGTCGAGTTACCGGGGGGAACATACTGAAATTTCCATGAGTTAGCCTCATCTTTTCTTAACCACTTTCAATTGTCAGTTCATTACGACGCTGGTACCGAACTTTTATCGACTTTCTGTCGGGACAAAGTGGCCCACATCTAGGATCACATTCAAGAGTGGTGTAGAAGAAAGCGGTTGATTAAAGTTAACATTCCTCCATAGTTTCTATTGGAGTGGTTCCTTAAGTCCCTGTTACTGTATATTTCGAAGGATGTTTCTATATCCGGGGTACTGACTAAGAAGAGGCCATAATTAAATCCCAACAATTAGATCTTATATAAACTCAATATGGGATACTCTATGAAATTATTCTTGATGCACCACGGTCGAGTAATGATCCAAGACAAAACCCTAGGCCCCATGTTGATGACATCATAGGCTTAGCAAATGCCAAGTTTGTAGACCAAGTGACAAATCAGATGAAAAATTTATCTCTCAACTAGTGTGCAGCGAGACAAGCTACGACTTCGTCCTCTCCTACCCAGCCATTGGAAGTACATTCCTTGCAGTCGACGAACCCAAAGGGTAACCAACATCCTAGAGGGAATAAAAGGAAAGGTAGAAATAATAACCGCAAGGGTGGGAATGATAACAACATTAAAAAGAACAATATTGGCGAGGGCAAGAAGGAAAAGTGGAAGGTGAAGTTTCCATGTAAGTTGTGTAAAGAGGATCACCTTACCCATTTATGCCCTAAGATAGAGGAGGCCTCAAGGCTTATAGCACAACAACTTGCTATGTTAACTAATCCATTTCCGCATAATCAAAATATGGCCTCAGGAACCTTGAACACCGGAAATGCGTCAGGTGGAGGTCAAAATCCCTAGGCACATGATGGTGGCCATCAATGCCTGAATATGGTTTGATCTGAGATTAGTGTCACCACTAGGACTCATGATTATGGTCCTTCGCAACCTACTTTGGGTACAGAGTCTCCCCCTCCAGAAACACCTTTGCAGATCGATAAGCCTGACCCTATGCCTCACGTTCTGAAAAGAGTTCTTAAGTGCTCTGCTCATAATCCTAATGCCAGAGCCACCCAGAATTACTTGATTGTCGAAGATTTGGGCCAAACGTTATGGGTGATGTCAAACTTGGAGGTACTCCAGACATGCCCAACATAGAGGAATGCCTTGTTATCTGGGTTGGGGGATCTTGACTCAAGTGGATCGAAAGTTATCAAGTTCGATGTCACAGATGTCCAACCTCGCTTACCTTAACATGTGGCTTTTCAAAACCATGTGGAATGTATGAATATAACTATTAAGCGTATTGTCGTTGATGAAGGTGCTTTGACGTCTGTGATGTCTCTATCTTGTTGGAAATCCATTGGCTCTCCCCATCTTTCTCAGTCTATGACTATGTTAACTGCGTTTGATGGACATTCACTCAAAACCCACTATATCCTCCCTACTTTTCAGGTCCAGTTAGGTAGTAAAAATTTGGAAATCGAGGTCGAGGTGGTTGATGCACCCCTGGACTACAATGTTTTACTGGGGCACAATTGGATTTACGCTATGACAGTTGTCACGTCATTGGTGTTTCATGTTTTATGCTTTCCTCGTGAAGGGAAGATCATGACGATCGATCAATTATCTTTCACGTGCTCAAGTTCCTATGCATTGGTGGGACCCTCGGTCCCCATTGTCAAGAATTATTAGAAGGCAGCTGAGAACATTGGTGTCAGAATGTATCCTTCCTTGATGGGAACCTTTCATTTCTTGACGCTAATCTCGTATATTAATGTCGCTTCTGATGAATCCTCATCGTCATTGATGTTTGTCTCGTTTTGTACTTCATATTTAGATGACCGATGGACTCTACTTCTCCAACTACGTCATATGAAGTTCATTAATAGATCAAAATGGCAATGCCATTGTATGTAGTCGAGATTGCATATCAGGCTATCCAAGAAGCCACTACAGACCCAAATCCTCCCTCTTTGGGAACGAAAGAGGTGGATCCTGTTCTAGAGCCCATAGGGGTCGTAAAATCATCTATTTCACATGATTGCCTTGACGTTACTTTTCCTTCAGACGAAGCGATATTAGAGGCCATGACTGGTCCTAAAAGGCCTTGGGAGGACCTTCACCACAAATCTTATTTTCTCCTAGAACTTGAAAGGATCAAATGAGATGAGTTCAGGTCCGCCATGAGCGAGATTTTTGGTCACACTGTGGTTCCATTGGATAAGCATGGCATATGTTGAAGGGAACATGGGGAATATCTCTCCTACCATTGCAATCAACATCTCTTGAACCCCTGGAAAGGTTGAGAACGTTTATATCAGTGCAGATTGTTCACCCGAAGAAATTTAGATTTTCACCAATCTATTTAAGGAATTCTGAGACATGTTTGCTTGGTCATATGAAGAAATGTCATGGATAGACCCTAGTATTGTCGAACACGAAATCAAGAGTTATCTAAATTCTAAGCCAGTTCGACAACGACTTAGAGTTGCGAGTCACAGGAAGGCCCCCGCCATTAAGGCAGAGGTGGAGAAGCTACTTAATGTTGGCTTCATCTACCCAGTCCCCTTGACTAAATGGGTATCCAATCTCGTTCCTGTGGATAAGAAGTAGGGAACCATCCATGTGCGTATGGATTTCAAGGATATGAATAAAGCCTATCCTAAAGATAATTTCCCTACGCCATTTATTGACCAGATTATTGATGAGTGTGCAGGGAGTGAAGTCTATTATTTTATGGATTGATTTTAAGGCTACAACCAGATCCAAATTAAACCTGAGGATCAACATAAGACGATGTTCATTTGTCCTTGGGGTACGTTTGCATACCATAAAATGCCTTTTGTCCTTAAAAACGCCAAAGTAACTTTTCAACGGGCTATGAGATTTGCTTTCCATGACCTCAAACATATAGTCAAGGCTTATATAGATGACCTTGTTGCTCACTCTCACAAGAGGGTTGATCATTTGTCCCATCTTTGACTAGTGTTTGAAAGATGTTGCCATTATTGTATTCATTTAAACCCTCTTAAATGCATCTTCTACGTCAGGTCAAGTTGCCTTTTGGGATTTATAGTTTTCAAGCAAGGGATCATGGTGGACCCAATGAAGGTGGAGGCATTACTTTGGTTGCCTCCCCTGTACAATATGCGTCAACTTTAGGTTTTACAGGGGAAAGCTAACATCCTGCGTCGCTTTATAGCCAACTATGCCAATATCACTAATGCTTTTATGCATCTCTTGAAAAAGTATACTTTGTTTATATGGGATGAGCGAGTCCATGAGTCCTTTGATGCCCTTGAGAAATCCCTATTGTCGGTACCTTTGTTGAGCCCTCCAGACTATAGTAGATATTTCTTGATTTACATAGCCATGTCTGACGAGACAATTGGTATGGTTTTCATTCAGGAGGATGACGAGCTCCATGAGCACATTATCTATTATCTTAGTCAAAATCTAATCGATCTTGAACTTAAGTATTCACACATGGAAAAGATGGTCTCAACAGTCATGCATGTGGTTCAAGGATTGTGCCATTATATCTTACTTCGCAAGACTATCGTGGTCGCCGACATCAATCCATTTCAATACGTCCTGACAAGGCATCTCACAGGGGGGAATACAATAAATGGATTGTGATTTTGCATGAGCTTGATCTCAATTTTGTCTCCGCGAAATCTAAGAAATTGCCAGTCTTTACAGAATTAATGTCGAACTTCCCTAGGTAGGATGAGGATATCGTTTTTGATGACTCATTTACTAATGAACACATTTTCCTTGTCTCGTCTTTGAACCCCTGGTATGGAGACATTCTGATATATCTTCAAACTCTGAAGCTTCCCCAACATCTTTCGAGGGACGACCGACAACGTGTACACCATCAAGCCAAAAATTACCTCATTATCGATGACACTTTGTATCGTCGAGGGGTGGATTCTATTATGCATCATTGTTTGACTCACAAAGAAGTTGAATTCATACTCAATGACTATTGTAGTGGGACGTGTGATGGTCATTTATCTGGGTTTGCGACAACGCAAAAAATATTGCGAGGTGGTCATTTTGCATTTATCAAATAAAAAAACACAAAATATGAAATATACAAAAATTAAATTTCCTACCAATCTCCCAAAAGGCAGATCCTGGTGGTAATGGCATGTCATGACTTCCTGGGTAGTCGATCCCCTCATAGGGATAGTCATCGATGGCAATGATCTGTTGTCGCCACCAGTGAAAAAAAAATCATCATTATAGGGGGTTGGCACCCTACCACCTCCCAACTACCTCATCACTTCGATCCAGCGCGTCATGGCTGGATCACGTAGACTGTGTGGAGGAACTTCTACTCTGGGACAAGGGATGGAACCCTCTAAAATAAAAAGCTACATAAGATAGATGCAAACCCAAAGTTTCTCATCCTTCCAATTTTATAGTCGGTAAGTTGGCTCTTCGTGTTGGCCAATAGCGAAGTGCTCCAATCATAAATTGTGGTTCTCAAGCACTCCACAACATAAAACGTAAGTGGCCTTGATGCCTGATGTAACGAGGCTGGTAAAGATATCTACCTGAGCACTAGAACAATAATATTCAAAATCGAGATCTTGATAACCCTAGTAAAGAGTTGGCTCCCTACTTTCTATGTATATGCGACGCAATAGGTGGAGATGTACTCCTCTATGGTCATCCCACCCCCAACCCCTCGGGCCTTGAGGTTTACCATCTCACCTCGATGAGACAATCTTGTGATGAAATAGATGTTATCCACCTCAATTCTCAACTATTTCCCATCAAGATTGAAGGCCTCGGCCTCTGGATCCCAGTAATTTATCAAAGTCTGAAGCAATTTTTCTTGTGCCCTCATTCCTTTGATAGACCAAAATTTATAAATCCCATGTATTTGTAATGCTTTTTGGGCCCTCATATCCCCTTCCACTACCACATCGACATCCTCATGTTCCCTCTCTCTCTCCATTCAAACACCATCCTGCAAAGGAAATTCAGAATTTTGAGTCATTTTTTATAAAAAAAAATTATGCACAGACTTGTACGCGAGCAACAGTTTAAGAAGTCGTGTATAGGGATCGATATATGTGGGTAGGCTTCGCTTTCCCATGTACATCGGGTCATGTACGCGACCCAATAAATTGTAGCCCGTGTACACCAAGCTTCCCATCTTGCGGCTTCAAAATCTTAAAAAATATGCATGAAATAAAAGTTTTAAACCATTCAAATGAAAGAGCATGGAATGAGTACTTACTTGGTCTAGACGGTTTCCAATTTCATTGACCACAGCTCCCGGAATCATCATTGGAATATCGTGGGTGAAATAAACTCAAAAGCACTATAGAGGTAAAAAACTCAAAATGACATAATAAAACTCATTGTTTTTACTATTTATAGAAATTTTTTACTATTTATAGTTTTCGCCCTGTATTTCCTATTTTTGAAAACATATGGACTAATTATCTAGTGTAAGACTTGGTTTGAAGTATTTTTTTTAGGTTATGATGGATTTTCAGCGTTCCTTATCCCATTTATGCCTCTGGTAGGTATATATTGTCACTGGCATATAGGATAGGTTTTCACCTTGCTTTTAATTTTTGCATCATCCTATGATCATGATTCATATGCCCTAGGTACGAACCCATTTTTTAGTGACACAGAACCTGCTCGTTGTTACTAGAAGTGTCATTATTAAGAGGTAAAGACTTACCAAACATGGGTTCCCTAGTTAGAACCGGTTTTTCAATTTGGTGCCCATGCAAAAGTTATTCCATAAGTCCGGGAGTCCTTTATAGTCCTGCCATGACATTGTGTTCAAGCCTCATGTATTCTACTTAGTCTTTTTCTGGCTACTACCTATGGGACTCCCGCCATTACATCCTAGAGTCTCAATTAAGATATTTTCAGACTCCTTAAAAATGAAAAGATTGTCGAGTGAGTTTGTTTTCTTTTACACTCATTAAATGGATTTGAAAGGATGTCTATTCGGTACAAGTTTACCCCTTTTTTGAACCGAATGGACTAATTACGAAAAAGGAATACTCTAGTCAACATTGACTAGAAGAGTTCTCCTTGGTATTGTTTTACACTTTTTCGGGCTCGGGAGACTAAATTTACGAAAAATAATGTTATTGGAAACCTAGTTCCTTATGTCGAGTTGTAATTGCATTTCATTATCCTGCTTGCATTGTTGAGCCTAATGGTGGCTTCCGCTTTCTCGTTATAAGCCCATTGCCCCAACATTTCTCATCATTCACCAAGTAGTGCCTTCCATATATCCTTTGCAGCTTGACACCCCTTACCCTTAGAGGAAACATTCCCCCAAGTGTCCATATCCCGCATGTGTTCCCTTGCATCGAGCATAGGTATGTTCCACTGCATGGAATTAGTTTGTTTGTTCGCAACACTTGTTTCCTCTCTTGTATCATAGCATTTTTTTACCTCTTTTCCAGGCTTTAATAATATGAAAAAGTAAAAAAAAAAAAATGAAAAACAAAAAAAAAGGTGGGAAAAGAGTATTATCTTCTATCAGCAACAATCGTGTCGCCCTTGAACAAAGCACAAATTTTTTATTCCATTCATCAAAGGTTTGGGTTTAGTATGGCCTTAGGAAGTTGAACTCATTACTGAGATCTTACTCCCCTAACTAATTTTTCTTCCAGTCCCTATGGAGAGTTTGTTGATGCCTCCTGCATCAATTTTTTTTGTCAATGTTCAATCTTGAGCCTATGCTACGTGAGTTATCCATCTGTCTCATTCTCTTGTTCAAAGGAAGCCTAAACTTGTGTCGACCATTCCTCAAATTTCTTGGCTTTGCATACCAACCATCCCCTCACGAGTGAATCTCATAATCACATGAAGTTGTTGTCCTACCTTGCACCCTAGCCCAACTTTCATCATTGGTAGGTGACCTTGAACCCATTAGATGGCATCTCTTCATTGGTCACTGATCGGGTGGTTTCCCTTGTGTTTGACAACAAGAAATCTATTCACACATTGGGATTCATGTAATGTATTGCATTCCATTAGACCTTGTTGGTAGTTTCCTCCCCTATGTCGGTAGTTTTCATTTTTTGTTGTTATTTAGAGGGTCTCTTTTGTGTACTAATTTCATCTGGTGCACATGAGAGACACACATGGTCATTGGTTCGTGCATATCATGTTCGTCTGAGTTATTCCTAATCATCGAGTGTTGTCTTGTACCTCACGTTGGATGATGGGGGATACCTTAATCCCCTCCTTTCAGTGAATCTCATTCCATCGACTTCAACTCATCTATTATGGAATCGATATCTAGAGTCATCAGAGTACCTAGAGGATTGCAATCATCAGTGATAGGTTCTCTTGTCATTGGTAGTTGGGAATACATTAATGTCTCATGCCTTCAAGTGTTCGGTCTCAACACCTTTATCCATACTTGTTGAATGTACTTAGTGCCTTGATGCCTACTTTCATCATCGGTGGGTTGTCTCACTTTTGTTAATGATATACCTCAATGACAAGTAATCAAACGAAGTCTCATTGTGTTTGACTTCAACTATTTTATTCAGACGAGGCAGACTTGCACCATCGACAGTTAGTGTAGAAGACCTCATACTCACAGTAGCAACACCTCATACCTATTGTTGTCTTTCATCGCACTAGTCCTATACGACTTCAATTATCATGGAAGATTAGATTGTACTTTGTTGCATACATATATCTTCAATCAATTTTGAGACTAGACTCCACTGTTTTTTGTTCATGCCTATGACCACCTATGGCATATGTCTACTTTGTATTGCCTATTCATGGCCATGAACAATTATCTTCTATATATGCACATGGATCTGCATTGTACTTCAAATTGGTTGTCATGTGTATAAAGTCAATATGGATTGTAATATTCTGATGGGTGACTAGTTCCTCCAGGTGGGTCCTCAATACTCCACATATGGGAATTCTAATGTATTTCAACCATCATGATTTCTCCTTTGACCTCACACATTAGGGGGCATCTGTTATAGCAATTTTTTCCACACCCTATGCATCAAGTTTTGGTGGCCTACCCTTTCCCTCTGTAG
>JASDQU010371968.1:211201-223437 GCA_032191745.1 Picea mariana | reverse complement strand
AAGGGAATTTAATTAATTAAAGAAATTAATTTGTGGAGGAATGAATGAGATGGGTGACACTTGTACGAGGAGAAATTTGTTGGATTTAATTTTTAAAAACTTAATTAAATGAGATTTTAGGAAAGTAAGGGACTTTGAAACTCTATATAATGAAGGGAGGAGAAGGATGAAGGATCTCTTCTGTTTGCATAATGTTACACTGCAGAAATCTCTACTTGACTGACTTAGCTTGTGGGAGTTGGGATACCCAACTCGGTGAGGAGTGGTAGCTCGACCTTGCGAGGTGAGCTGGGAGCTAGCTGAATCTATGGATAGTATGTGTGGCCCCTTTGTGGCTCGGGGGGCTAAGGGGGAAGAAGAGTACACCTAGCATTGGATGGGAGGTACCGGTGAAGTCTCGTTGGTCGAAAAGAGGTAGTTGCATGGAGAGCACAGGACTTCAACTCAGAGAGGGCGATTAAGCGACGATATGATTTCTTCATTTTGTATTGTAGATTGTTGTAGGATTTATGCTTGGGATCTGATTGTTTAATTGGGTAAGTATATTGATTGTCTATATTATTGACTGAAATTTTTATAGCCTAGCTCGATGATTGATTGACTCCCATGGACTTCGTTCCCCCGCATGTCTTGAATGCCCTATGGTGTATTGATTATGACCATTGTGGTTGTTTTCCCTTCATCCCTAGCTCATCAGTCCTCTCTTGGGCAGTTGGCTAGGAGCCTGATCTACGGTCATCGCTTCGAATTTAATCGACCTATCGATTTCAACGCCCTACCTTTCTCTATGTGAACGATGAGAAAAGGATGAACCTATCAGCCATCTACCTTCATTGTTGTCCCCGGATTATTGGATCCTTTCATTTCTCTTACTGCTGTCTGCAATTTGTATTGGTATTCTGGCAATGGAAAAACGAATTGATTCATGTCTGCATTTGTATTTGTATTCTGACAATGGAAAAATGAATTGATTCATGTCTGCATTTTGTATTGGTATTCTGGCAATGGGAAAACAAATTGATTCACGTCTTCATTTTGTATTTGTATTCTGGCAATGGAAAAATGAATTGATTCATGTCTGCATTTTGTATTGGTATTAGGGAAAGGGAAAAATGAATTGATTCATGTTTTCATTTGGTATTGGTATCCTGAAAATGAAACATGTTTTTTCTTTTAAATGTTGCCAAAGATTGCCATTTTAAATGCCCACGTTTTTGCTTTCAAATGAGACTGAGTTTAGTGTTTTAAATGCCCAAGTTTTGCTTTCAAATGAGATTGAGTTTGCTGTTCTAAATGCCCATGTTTTTTTATTTCAAATGAGACTGAGTTTGTTGTTTTAAATGCCCACATTTTGCCTTCAAATGAGATCGATATTTTTGTTTTAATTTCCCACATTTTTTCTTTCAGATGAGACCAAGTTTACTGTTTTAAATGCCCACGTTTTTGCTTTCAAATGAGACAGAGATTTGCGTTTAAAATGCCCACGTTTTTGCTTTCAAATGAGTCTAAGTTTGCTGTTTAAAATGCCCACATTTTTTTTTTCAAATGAGACTAAGTTTGCCATTTAAAATGCCCACGTTTTTTCTTTCAAATGAGTCTGAGTTTGCTGTTTAAAATGACCACGTTTTTGCTTTCAAATGAGACTGAGTTTGCCGTTTAAAATGCCCACGTTTTTTCTTTCAAATGAGACTGAGTTTTCCATTTAAAATGCCCGCATTTTTGCTTTCAAATGAGACAAAGATTTCCATTTAAAATGCCCACGTTTTTGCTTGCAAATGAGACTGAGTTTGTTGTTTTAAATGCCCATGTTTTTTCTTCCAAATGAGACTAAGATTGTTGTTTTAAATGCCAACGTTTTTTCTTTCAAATGATGGAATGAGTTGTTGTTAAATACCCATGATTTTCCATTAATTGGTAGCTTATGCTTGCTAAGGTATGGCATAGCGATTCAATATTAACTGGGACTGCGTTTTGCTGCTGGCGTGAACAAGTTTTGCCCCTTTAAATGGTTGACTATGGTTGTAGGATTGGACACCATTTTGCTTTAAATGTTGCCTGCGTTTTACTATTAATTACCATATTAATTGCAATGATAAAAGATATATTATTGCCTTCTTCATTGCCATGTTATTTTCTATCATGAATTAGTCATCAGCATATTCCTTCTTTTTGATTAATTGCTGCAGCGAGTTAAATGGTTAAACAGTATGAAATCGCCTTGTTATTGAGATATTAATTGTTATGTTAATAGTCATGTAATTGCCTTTTTACTGTTATATAAATTGTTATGTTAATCAACATGTTAATTGCCTTGATATTGATTTATTACTTGCTATGATAATAGTCATGTAAATGGCCTTGTCATTGAAAATTTAATCGTTAGGTAACTACTATGTTAATTTCCTTCTTATATTGCGACATCGATGTTAGTAGTTAGCAGTTTCCTTCTCAATGATAATAGACAGCTAGTATTATTGGTTCGGTCAGTATAGCTAGACTACACATTGAGATTAAATTGTTCATATGTGTTATAATAGTAGCATCCTACATTAAGCTTGTTAATATTGTTATTCAAGTTAATGGATAGTTGGATGGAGATTTTGGATTAATGTAGAATTGCCCATTTAGGTTGTATTAATGATTAAAATTAGGTTGGTGAGTAAAGACTAGATTACCAATTTTAGACTTGATAAATTGATTATAATGGAGGTTAGATGGTATTTATAATTATAGTTTAAATATTGCTTACTTATACTTGCAATATTGATTGTATTAATGTTAAATTAGCGGGTGCATTATTGACTAGTTGTAACTTTGGCGTGCCCCATTTAGAATGGAACGCATGTTAAAATAGATTGTATTCATTGACTGGTTTAGACTGGGTGGTTGGTTGGGTCGGGGATGATGTCCTGTATTGGCTTGCATCACTCCTTGTCTTCTTCCTCTGGCATTTCGTCGACCTGTTGTTGGGGCATGGGTGTGGTATTTCTTATCGATATTCGGTTCCTAGTGCATCAGTTTGTCTAGAGTCCTCCATCTGGATAGCTTATGTTGCACCAAGGTTATTGAAGCGTCTATCACCTGGGAACGACATGATTCCTAATGACAAGATCATGGCACACCCTGTGGGATAGCGGCGAGCGAGAACTTGGCCGGAGTCAGTGTGTTCTGTGTGAGTGTTGTCAAGCATTACTAGTTTCTTTATGGCGCATGGGTTGAATGCCTTTAGGCATTGGGTTCGTGCACCTATAGGTTCTAGTCCTTATTGTTTGGATGTTGCATCGAAATGGGGATTTTGTCCCTTAACTTGTAGGCGTGGTCGTGTTGTGCTGGGCGAGTAGTCGTTCCTCCTTGTTCTTCTACACTTGATTCATCCAGTTGCCCTTGTGTTAGTGAGTGGATTCATAGTTGCCCATTTTCTTGGAATGCGTGCTTGTTTTCATCATCGGTGGTGTGGTTAAATTTCATTGTCGTCGCCTTTCTTCCAAAAACACACCAAAAAAAAAATCACTGTTGTTTGCATGTAGTTGTAATGAAGAGGGGTCGTTACATATGGTATCAGAGTAGGTTCAACTCTGCGACTATGGATCATGAGGCTTTCCACTGCAGTAAACTTGTGAGTATTAATCCTTGCATTAAGTAAAAAACTTAACGTGTCCTCGTGGAGATCGCATTTAGAGGGTGCCCCTGAGGATGCACAACACGCAATAGATAGTACCATTAGCATCCTCCAATATCTCGAGAGAGATGAGTTCTAGTGTTCACGAGTGTCACGGACGGTGGTGTCATCGAATCATAGTTGTAGAGAAAGGCGTGTGCTTCACACTTCGTGTTTACGACCTCCAGCATAAAAGTCCACATGGTGGTATTTTGACTGAAGGGGAGCACTCTTTTATGGTAGAAGATGCTCATGCCCCTTTTGAGCATGGTCATTGGCGACATGTCATGGGAATTGTTCAAGGGACAGTTCCAGTAGAGGTATGTTTCTAAGGAATTCGTTGAGCATCATCTCAACGAGTTCGACACCTTTCGCCGAGGTAGCTGCACAATGCTCGAATACGAGGCCGGTTTTGGAGCTTCTTCAATATGCTCGGCATCAAGATACCCAAAAACTTAAGGTTAAGAAGTTCGAGTTTGGCCTTATTTTTAGAATGCATCTTCTACTTCGGGTACCAGGAGTACTGGACCAAAGAAAGGGTGTTGGATGTGTGGGGAGCCACACTACCAATGCGACTGCTCGGTGGAGAGGACTAGAGCATCTAGTTCAGCTGGACACCCTATCATGGGAGATATGGGCAAGGCCCATCAGATTTATGTAGTGGTGAATAACTGTCAGGCAGAGAACCAATCGACTATGCTCGAGACGTCGGGTACCATCGCTGACCAGACCCTTAGTATTTTGATAGATCCTGGTGCTACCAAGAGTTTCATTTCGGGTGCAACGCTAAAAAGGACTAAGGTAAAGGTAGTCGAACAGGATGATTTTAGCTTCGTAGAGATGGATTCGGGAGCCAAACAGAAGGTTGGAGGAAAGGTTACGAGCTATACCCTTAACCTGGGAGATTTTGTCACCAGGTCCAACCTGTACGTCATGATGTTAGGATCTTATGACATCGTGATTGGTATGGAATGGTTGGAATCGCATGAGGTGATACTCAACTGTAAGATGAAATGGTTGAGCTTGGTCAATGATGAGGGACAAAGATGAGTGATTGTAGGTCAGAACCAAGGAGTTTCCATGAGGTTCATCTCTTCATTGTAGCTTTGGAAGAACATGCGCAAGGGGTGAAATATTTATGCAATCCTTGCGTTAAACAAGAAGGGAGTAGCGGAAGGTCTAGAACACCTTCCGACGGTGAGAGAGTTTGCAGATGTATTTCTGTAGGAGTTACCTGGGATTCTGTTGGAGAGTGAATTGGATTTTACCATAGACCTAAAACCGTGGACTGATCCGATAGCGAGAATGCCTTATCGGATGTCAAACCCAGAGTTACAGGAGTTGAGACTGCAACTAAAGGAATTGTTGGACCTGGGACTAATACTTCCAAGTGTGTCACCATGGGGTGTGCCTGTTATTTTCATACGAAAGAAGGATGGGTCATGGAGGCTCTGCATTGACTACCATCAATTGAACAAGGCCACGATCAAGAATCAAAATTCGTTTCCGAGGATTGATGATCTGTTCGATTAGATGAAGGGTGCGATGGTGTTCTCAAAGATTGATTTGCGATCAAGGTACCACCAGTTACGGATTAAGAAATATGATGTCCCTAAGAACACCTTTAAGAGGACGTTTGGACATCATGAGTTTACTATTTTACCTTTTGGACTGATAAACACCCCAGGGGTATTTATGAGTTTGATGAAAGGGGTGTTCCGCGAGTACTTGGACAAGTTCATCCAAGTATTCATTAATGATATTTTGATTTACTCTCAGACGACGGAGGAGCATGACGAGCACGTGTGCTTGGTACTACAGTGTCTGCAAGATAACAAATTGTATGGGAAGTTGTCTAAATGCTCATTTTATGAATCAAATATTCACTACTTAGGGAATGTCATCTTCGGCGAAGGCATCACCATGGATCTAGCCAAGGTCGAGGCTATTATGGAATGGCCTACACCGAAGAATGTCCCGAAGTGTGTAGCTTCATGGGTTTAGAAGGATACTATCGATAGTTTGTCGAGGGATTTTCAAAGATAGAAAATCTGATCACGGAATTGCAAAAGAAAAACAAGAAGTTTGTTTGGACCGATAAATGCGCGGAAGCATTTTGAAGGATCAAGGATTTGTTGACAACAACACCGATACTGAAGGTCCATGACATGGACATGAACTTCTTGGTATGCAATGACGCATCCGAGGAAGGCTTAGGCAGAGTCTTGATGCAAAACGAACGAGTGATCGCTTACATATCGAGGAAACTAAGAAGGCATGAGGAGAACTACATGATGCACGATTTGGAGTTGTTAGCCATCGTATATGCCTTAAAGGTTTGGAGACGCTACCTTTTTGGACGAAAATTTGAACTAAAGACTGATCACTATGGACTACAACACATCTTTAGGCAAAGCGACCTGAACCTGTGACAACGACATTGGTTGGAGTTGCTTAGCAAGTATGACTTCGAGATTAATTACATAAAAGGAACAGTGAACTGAGTGGCAGATGCATTGAGTTGGAGACCACACATCTTTTCAGTGCTACCTCTTCAAACGAATCTACATGAAAAGATTCTAACTTTACAGCATGACGATGACTGGTACAAAGAGGTCGAGGGTTTTATTGGACAAAACACAATGATGGTACCAAGATTTGAAGGATTTTTGTTTGATAGCGATGGTTTATTGAGGTTTTAAAATAGGATTTACATATCGCCGAACAATGAGTTCAGGATAATGATCGTAAGCGAGGATCATAAAGGCGTCTACATGGCTCGCCCGGGAGTCATGAAGATCAGGGCGGACCTTAAACCCTTATTCTTCTAGAAGGGATTGAAGGCAAACATAGTCAATTATGTGGCTAGATGTCTAGAATGTCAGTAGGTAAAGGTTGAACATAGACACCCAGTGGGATTACTACAGCCACACGCTATTCCAAAATCGAAATGGGAGGTTATTTCGATGGATTTTATTGTTGGATTTCCACTTACGACAAGGAGACATGACTCAATTTTCATAGTAGTAGACACTCTAACAAAGAGTACTCACTTTATTCCTATGCGTACAATGTATCAGGCACCTGACATAGCCAGAGTTTTCATCAGTGATATTGTGAGGTTGCATGGCGTGCCTAAGAGGATTATATACGATCAAAGATCAGTGTTTACTGGACGATTTTGGATGAGTTTTCAAGAGGCATTGGAAACCCAACTTATCCTTAGTACTGCGTATCCATTTCCTTCTATATTCTATGCTATCAAATCTTTAGATTTTATCCATTTCCTTCTATATTCTATGCATTGAGTTTTTTTTATATTATTCATCAAAATATTATTGTTGCTAATTTTCATACTTTAGTTATTTCTTAACATAAACTTTTTTCTTTTTGCTTTTTGGTTTTTACTTTTCACTTTTAGTATATTACATTACATTAAAGAGAATCACATTACTATTATTTTTTATTATGCCATATCTTAAATAAGTCTATTTTAAACATTTTCTTTATTACTCTTCAAATGTTATATGTGGCATTCCTTTATTACTCTTCAAATGTTATATATGTCATTCCATTCAACTTAGTCACTTTGTTACTTTTAAATTGTCACAATATTTTTGAAATGCAATTTTTTGAATTCCTTTATACATGTAAACTATAGCTTATTTCTCTTTCCTCCTATGTTTGTACTTTCCATATGTTGTTGTGTCTCATATCATTCATAAAATTTTTATATGATAAACAAAACTTCATTACAAAATTCAATATTAAAGTTATTTATCTTATGACATTTAAAGACACAATATGATAAAATATTACAATTGAGCTTTTAATTTATGAAAGTTAAACATAATCTTTTGGATTTTTATTAATTTATTTAATATCAACCTCAAATGTCAAATCCCTCAAATAACATTAAGTAACTAAAAATCAATTATTTACTTTTAAATTTCCACTGTATCAAATTGCTTTATAGTAAAATTCTTCAAGTTTAATTATTGAACTCTCTCTTTATGCAATAACATTTTCATTCAATTCAACGTTAAGGCTTCTTATGTAATTGTCAAAGTAACGTGAAATTTTCTTTAACTCATCCTCCTTTTTTTTTGCTCGTAACGTATGACAATGTTTTATAACAATTATCTTTCCCATAGTTTAAACTTCTTCATGATGCAACTTAACCCTCACTAAAAAACATAAATTTATATAACTCATAATGAAAAACTCAAATTTATATAACCCTTGATGTCATGCTCCAATGTTCCTAAGCCTAGCATCCTTCCACCAATATTGCAATCAGGCATGCCAAAACCTAAACATGTTACTAAATTTTTGCTTTGTGACATTCTCTTGAACATTGTCCAACGTTGTTTTGTGACAAACATTCCTTTCGTCACTCTATGAAAAATAGATCCTGAAGTGATATTATGACAAACATCCTCCCACAACCATCGCAATGTGATGAGCATGTCGAAACCCCACTATGTTACTAACTTTTTTCTTTGTCACACTGTCACAATCATTGTCCAACGTCACACACCCATAAATAACATTCCTGACGTCAATTTCTGACAGCACTTTCGATGTGGCATTGTGAGGAAAATTCTTGCCATCCCATTGTGACGAAAATTTCCCAACGTCGCATTGTGACAAACATTTCCCAACATTTCATTGTGATGAACATTCCTACCGTCCCATTGTGACTAACATTTCCCAACATCTCATTGTGAAGAATACTGCCCAACGTCGCATTGTGACGAATTTTTCCCAACATCACATTGTGATGAACATTCATACTATCCCAATGTGATGAACATTTCCCACCATCACATTGTGACGAACATTTTCCAACGTCGCATTGTGACGAAAATTTCCTAACAATGCGATGCTCTAAATGAATGTTAGCAATGCATCACTTTATGATTTTTTCACACATCATCTTAATGTCGCATTATGTCAAACATTTCCCAATGTTGCATTGTGAAGAACATTTCTTAGCATCGCATTGTGATGAACATTTGTACCATCCCAATGGGACGAATATTTCTCAACGTCACGTTGTGATCAACATTTCTCAATGTCACATTGTGACGAACATTTCCCAACATCGCATTGTGATGAACATTCCTAATGTTCCATTGTGAGGAACATTTCTGAACGTCACATTGTCATGAACATTCCTACCATCCCATTCTGTCAAATATTTGTCAAGGTCGCATTGTGATGAACATTTTATCCCTACACTACATATATTTAATAATTAATAATATTAACTTTATACATATTATTAATTATTTATGAATTTCAAAATTAACTATATAGATATTATTAATTATATTATATTTAAAAAGTTTGTATTGATAATTTATATAATAATATTTAGTAATTAATGTTTGTGAATTAATTATTAATCAACAACAATCACTTTTTATTCATAAAGTTTAATCTTTATATATATATTACTATTTTAGAAATGGATTTATTTATTAATAATTTAATAATTTAATAACCTATAAGTTCAATGTATTGTTACTTTATTAATATATTCTTTTATCATTGTATTAATACTTTGTTAGTGTCTTTTATGTATTGCTACTTTATTAATATATTCTTTTAGCATTGTATTAATACTTTGTTAATGTCTTTTATGTATTGATATATTTATTATATTTTTAATGTATTATTTCATTAGTGTATTAATACTTTATTAATGTATTATTTATTTATTAATGTGTTAATACTTTAGCAATATATTAATTAATAATGTAATAATGTACAAAATTAATTATTACATTTCATTGTTAATATATTAATTAATTTATAAGTTCAGTCATAGATAAAAAAACAACCTGAGATTGTTCTAAGTCTTTAATCAATTTCCTTCTTGTCTGAACTCCTTTATTTATATCTCCAATTATCTGATTTTTAGGATGATTCTTTCTAATAATTCTGAGAGGTGATTTTGCTTCTTTCTGCTGATTTGTGTCAGTTTGAATATTCGTATCTTCATCTGATTCAGATTCTTCCTTTTCTGATCCTTGGACCGTTTCATCTTCATCTTCAACTATATCTTTTGTTCTTGGTTCAGCACTGCTTACATTTCTGACTGGGATCTCTTCATCAACTTTTATATCTATACAATCAACTAGTTTATGCAGTCTCTTATTGTAGCATCTGTACCCTTTACTATTTGTAGCATAACCGAAAAAGATACCTTCATCAGCCCTGTCATCATATTTGCCAATATTTTCATCATTGTTCTTGATATAACATTTACTCCCGAAGACTTTAAAATACTTGATTGAAGCAGGTCTTCCAAACCATAGTTCATAAGGAGTCTTGTCACTGTGTGGCCTGAGATGAGCTTTGTTAAGGATATGAACCGCTGTATGAATTGCTTCCACCCAATATGTCTGAGGTATGTTCCTTTCATTCATCATTGATCTTTCCATTTGCTGTACTGACCTATTCTACCTCTCAACAACTCCATTTTTTTGTGGAGTTCTTGGAATTGTGTACTCTCTTTTGATCCCATGTTTATCACAAAACTCTTTGAAGTTCCCTAAACTAAACTCTCCTCCTCTATCATACCTTACTGCCTTTAATCTTTTTCCTGTTTGATTCTCAGTCAAAGCCTTAAACACTTTGAATTTTTCAAATGCTTCAGATTTTTCTTTCAAAAAGGAAAACCAAGTTAGTCTAAAATAGTCATCAATAATCAACATAAAGTAATTTTCTTTTCCTATACCTTCTTTCCTTGATGGTCCACATAGATCCATATGTACTAAATGGAGAGGTTTTTCTGTTGAAGGAAAGTTTTTAGATTTGAACTGAGTGTGAGTAAGCTTTCCTATCTGACAGGATTTACAAACAGAGTCATATGGCTTTGATATCTTCGGAAGATATTTTACTGCCCCATTGTTTCTGAGTTTGATTATGTGATCAAAATTTAGATGACCAAGTCTCCTATGCCACAACCAACTTTCATCATATTTTCTTAAGTGACATTCTTCTTTTTCTTCTTTTAACACATAGACATTATTTTTTGTTCTTATCCCTTTTGCAATCACTTGTCCTAAACTCAAAGACTTTATTTTACAGTCTTTAGAAGTAAAAACAACTTCACATCCTTTGTCACAAACTTGATTGACACTTAGTAAATTATGTTTCAGACCATCTACAAACAACACATCTTGAGATTTTCCTTTGCCATTACTTAGGCTTACCATTCTTTTACCTTTTATTTTTCCTGGTGCATCATTTCCAAAAGTTACATTCCCTGATTTGTTTTCACTTAAAGTTAGAAACTTACTTTTGTCTCCAGTCATATGTTTGGAACATCCATTGTCAATATACCAGGGATTATTTTGTTTTTGGGTTGATAATACTAGTCCACACTTGTCATCTTCTTTCTTCTTCCAAACCTTGACATTTTCAGCAGTGGGGTTCAAGTCTGGATTTTATTTCCTTAAGTGACAGTATGCAACTTTATGTCCATAATTATGACAATTGTAACATTCTGGTTCACTGAATAATAGATCATAACGATTGTTATGCTCATAACTGTTGTTTTGTTTCACCTATGTCCTTCTCCCAGTCATCACATGATTTATAGTCTATGATTGTTTGTTGCTTGGCTGTCTCAATCTTTGTTGTGGAAGATAGTTATTCATTGAATATCTTGACTGTTCATATCTAAATCTTAAAGGATAGTTTATAGCTTTGTGACCAAAATTATAGCAGAAAAAACAATAACCATAGAAAAAATTGTTGTACCTTGAAAAAATCTGTCTTCTTTGAGGAGGTCGATTTCTTTCATGCCGATAATATTTCTGGTCTACAAATTCAGTTCTAGTGCATTTTCTTTCATTTCTTCTTGGTGATTGATTTTCCTTCTTTGTTTCTGCAGAGTAATTGTTGTCAATGTTTGAGGATTTGACAAACTTGATAGATTTTGTATTACTTGGATGATCACTACTTGATCCTTCTTCATATCCCAATCCAGCTTTCAATTTTGAATTTATTTGTTGATTTAGAATGGAGGTTAATCCTTCTGAGGCTCTAATACTTGGTAGATTTTGGTGATAAAATCCTTTAAACTTTTCCATTTCTTTTCTGATTTTTACTATCTCTTATTCTAAGGCTTCACACCTGACTTTCTTATCTGACAGTTGTTTTTTCAGTATGTCTTCTATTTTCTTTGCCTCTTCTAATTCCACTTTCAACAAAGCAAAGTCTTCATCAGGGTTTTTACTTTCTTTCTCAAACTGTATCAGCAATTGTTTTTGCTTTCTATTCTTAATTCTGAGTCTCTCAATTTCTTCCAGTGCACTGATCAGTTATCCTTCCATATCAACCACAGCTTCTTCATTATTATCATCACTGCCTATTCTTTTATTATCATAATCCTCTTTGGCCATAAGCATGAAGTCATTTGCCTTATCTTCCCAAGAAGAGTCACTATCGATGTCTTCTAAGGAATTGTCATTATTTGCAACCAAACTTTTCTTCTTATTATATTTCTTGTATTTGTACTTATTTTCATCATCAGAGTTCTGGTCCTTTTTCTGATGGGGAC
>JASDQU010371968.1:196936-208928 GCA_032191745.1 Picea mariana | reverse complement strand
AGGAGGGCATATTACCTTTTTCATCGGCATAAACTTCTTTTGCAGCTCTCTTTCCCTTTCTGTGAACCGTTTCCAAGTCTGCTTCTGGTGTGGCCAAAGGCAAATGTGGATTTGACCTCGTATGTCTGCCTCTCGAAGCCACAATTAATAGAATAGGTTCTCCCCAGCGGAGTCATCACAGTGGAGTCGTCAGGTGCACAGTAGCAATCTTCAAGTTCTGATATCTGATGCACCTTTAGAAATCAGTTAGTCGTTGTCGTTCTGCCCAGGGAAAATCTTCAACTTTGTCCCCGGCAATGGCGCCAGAAATGTTGGCTATCGGAGGTCACTCCTAGATTGCTAGCAAGAGCAAAGCCCGACGCCCATCAGTTTTAATGTCACGATTTTTTTAAAGGGTGATCAAATGGAGAAAGACTTAGAACAGCACAATCTCAACTCAGAAACTAGACCAGGCATGCATGAATGAGTGAGGTCTTGATAAACTTCAAACAGTGAGTCATAGTAAACGGGTGAGCAGGGGGAAGACTTATGCAAGAAGGATGCAGAGGTCTATAATAAACATCAGGTTTATCATAGACTGGAGAAGAATGTATTCAAGCGCAAAACCCTTTTACATTCAAACACAAATAACCAGAGAGTACATAAATGCCATGAAAAATCCTTTATCAGAACACAAATGCAGCAATCCACGCGAATCCTTCGACTGTGAACACTCCTGGCATGATATGAAACAAAGATGTAAAAAGAAGAACTATTTGTCATAAACCAAGAAGTCTCAAACACAGAGGCATAACCAGGAAACCAGAGTATTTGCTGAAACTTTACAGTCCGGAGCTTATCTCTACCATCGATAGGTACAAAAATGGCAAAAATGCATACATATACTCAAAACAACAACAGCAGTGGAACCAAGAAACTGCATTGAAGGCTTTGCGTCTGCATGGCTTCTGACATTCTGCAGCTGCAATCTTTGAATAGTCGTGCAACTTGTGGCAGACGCGATAGATCTTCTGACAGTTACATCGGCGAATCGACATGCTTTTAATTCATTGCAGGATGTCCCCATTATGGCGGAGACGATGTCTAACCACCCTGAACCGCTTCAATAACTGCTTCTTGGGATTGAGAACGACCAGGCCAACTCAGCATCTCGGGATAGGGAAGACTTCTCGCACTGCCACCTGGAACAACCGAATAGCTTGAGGGACGGACATGAGGGCCATCGTGGAGGACATGGTGTATGGTAGGAGTGATGGCATCGGCGAGCACGTGGAAGGAGTGGCAAGAAGTGCGAGTGATGACAGAGAGGGGTGACAGAGGATGATCCATGGTGGAAGGCACCCAGGTAGATGGGGATAAGACGGGAGAAATGGGCTCGCCTTCGGGTGAGAAACTGATGTAGAAAAGAACGGGACGCGTGGCAGGAAATGAGCGGATGGTGGGAAGAAAGGAGAGCCACGTGGACCAAAGAAGAGATGTGAATGGATGACACACGGCAGTAGAGGAAAGGCGGAAGGAAGAATGAAATGACAGGAGGAGGGCCCACATTGGTTAAGCACCGGGCAGCTGAGAGGGGCGGGGCTACACGAGCGCCATTGATTTGGGCGCTACGATCATGGCCGTTGGGAAGATGCACATGGGATTCCGGACACCCCCCCCTCCGTTTAAAGGTAGAAAGGCGGGGGGGTCTGGAATGCTCTTCATCATCGTTGATCCGGGCGAGCTAATCTGGACCTTTGGAGAGGTGCGCCCCCGATTTCGGACCCCCCCCCTGCTTAAAGATCGGAAGGCAAGGGGGGTCCGTAATCCAATATGCGTCGTCGATCTGGGTGCACAAATCTAGACCGCCTGGTCTTGCTTGCTGCTTACCATGGGCGCATTATCGCCCGAAACTTTGGACAAGTGGGTTTTTACCCCTTCTTTTGTGTTCTACCCCCCCATGCAAGAAATATCGCTAACACTACCTTAGGGATTTCAAGATGTATTTTTTCTTATTCATATCTAGACCATCTTCTATTAAGCATATTTTTCTGAATCTTCATGTTTTCAGAAACCTGAAATTGAAACAGAAAACCTGAAGGGTGACAGCCTCCATTCGTTTCTAAAATTACAAACCTGATTTCTGAGTTCGACTTTGTATGTAACCCGAGGAAATAAGTCTTACAAGTTGGCCTTAGGAGATAATTGCTCCTATTTTCCATCCTTCACAAACAGAGAAAGATATCTATATCCATCCTAGTCTGCTTGTTGAAAAGAGTTTCCTAAAAGACCATTTGTGAAAGGTGAGAAAATCTAATCCAGCTGTTAGGGAAGATTTGCAAAAGCTTGTTCTTTCCCTGATCCATCTGAGTTTGAATAAGACTCCACTGCGAGGATCAATTTAACAAGAGATGAAGAGGCTGCACTTTAAATCCAGATATCAGTTTATCAGTCTATTTCATGAATTATTGTTGTTTTTTATTAACTCTTTCATGTTATTCCCTTTACATGTAAAGAGAATCATTTTCTGTTTTGTATATTCAGAAGACTACCATCCCGTTTTCATCTATCCATCTTTAGAAGAAACAGAGACTCTGCAACCCTGTGCTATAGATGTTGATTTGATATCCTCATCACAACTTGATCTTAAAAATGAGTCTTGCATTCCAATTCCTCTTGCATTTGATCACTTTTCTGACTTTGTCGAAATTGAAATTGACTCCAAGTATACTCAGATTTCAGTGCCTGTTGTTACTACTGCTGAACCTTTTCATCAACATTGTATCCCTTACGAGCAACCCACTGCCTTTCAAACCAAAATTAGGATAAAAATGTTTAAGCCTTTAAAATTGCCCCATCCCCTTCATCCTTATCCTCTTGACTATTATGAATATCTTCCTTGTTTTTCCGGAGAGAATCAAGCGTCAGCTGAGAGACACTTGGAATCCTTTTTGGATTTTGTTGATCATTTTTCAATTGCGCATGAAGATGTGATCATGAGAATGTTTTCAAAATATCTGATCAAAGATGCTGCTGCATGGTTTAAAAGTCTGAGAACTGATTCAATTGGCTCTTGGACCGAGTTCTCTAATGTTTTCCTGAAGTATTGGAGCAAGTACAAATCTTTAGATTCATACCTTGCTGATTTCTATGCTTTGAAACGAGAGCAAGATGAAGCCTTACCTATTTTCAACAGAAGGTTCTACCGTGTTTATCATGACATGCCTTTGGAGGTCAGGCCTATAGAGATAGTTGCCATGATATATTATGTCATGGGTCTTCAATCGGATATTGTCCTTCTTTTGCTAGAATGGGAGTCTTCATCCCTTACCCAGTTGTTTGAAGATGCTCAAGAAGTCAAGGAAAACATTCATTTTTCCTGAAGGATCCGAAATCGAGATTTCTTTGAAAATTTGTAGGTGCATGAGCGAGTAAACTGTCAGTACATTTCAGATTCATTGCAAGAAAGAAGTGAGTATGAAGCAGATAAGGAACAACAGCTTGAAGGTGAGTACATTTCAGATTCAGTATTAGATTTTTTAGTGTTGGCTGAGTATTCCAGAGACAGGTATACATGTGAAGCTTATGATCAATTTGTAAATCAAGAAGAGCCTATGATGACTGATGATTGCATACGAAATTATATGTTTTTTACCGATCTTTGTTCACATGATTTTAATATTGTCTTATCATCATCTTCTAAGAACTTTTCTGAAGAGGAAGTTGTGATGATTGATGATCAAAATATGAGATCAAGGGAACAAGAAGGTGATCAGTTTTCCAGCAAAGGGATAGCCATGGCTGAGCAGGAGGCTACCATAGATGTGCAGCTGTTTTCCAAGGAGAAGCATGTTACTTATATTTCTTTTAAGGATCCAATGGCAGCTTTCATGGACTTATACTTTTCAGAAAACCTAAAGATTTCAGATTTTCTTAGCTTGCCAATATTTATGGGAGACAGTTTTGGATCTGCAGCAAATACTATGAGCATCCCTTAGCTTTCAGATTTGCAGACACAGAAAAATTATAGCAGACATGAAGACTTGAAGGGTGATGACCAGATTGCCCAATTAGTAAGTGAAAGTATTGCATCTGTAGTATATGTTGAAGATAGCCCATATTTTCCAAATTTGCAGATAAAGACAGATTGCAGCAAACATATGCAGAAAGGGCAGCATAAAAGATCAGATCAGAAATTTAGTTTGTATTTCCCCCCAACAAAGATCAAGCAGACTACATTCAACGTTGAGTTTTGTGAAGGAAAAGAATAGCAACAACATAGACAGTTGGACCAGCAGTCCAAAGAGGTATTGCTTTATGAATTTGATGACCCTTTTGCTGACTATTTGGAGTCTATGAGCAACATAGATGTTAAAAAATTTATGTCAGAAGAAGATTGTCTTTATCATTTGTTCAAATCTCTCTTCTGCATGATATCTCTTCCATTATTGTTCGGGTCAAGATCAAGGATTTTAACAGTAAATCAGTTTATGATTTGGATGCATTGGAAATTTCATCTTACTTGATAAATTTGCCTCTACTGGTTAGTATAGGAGTAGATAGAGGAATAAGCTCGCCATATGAGCAAATGATATCTTTTTCAGTTCTTGATTTCATAAATAAGAAGGACAAGTCACAGGCAAGCTACAGTCAGACTATAGGTTTGATGAAGAACAGTTGCACAGGCCAGATGACTCCATGCCCAATGCTAAAGGCTATTGAAACTACTAGGTTCTTGGAAACCTCGCAGGGAGGTCTCCATCCTAGTTGGAGCCAAATGTTAGCTCCCAAAATGAATTCGTCCCTATGGTCGCATTTTGTGGTGGATAGCATGGCTATTGGTAGTTTTCTCAAATTGGTTTTGAGTTTTTCTGACTACAAAACCTAGGTTTTGATTTTTGTCTTAGAAATAAGACGTCCCATAAAGGTCTTCTCTTTAAAATTTTCATAAAATACTTTCAACAGCTAATGTGTGTTTAAAAGATGAGTGTTAGCTCGTGAAAGTGGCGACTTTCAACAGCTAAGGAGCATCTCTCATAGGTCCGTGCGCTGGTGAAAGTGTCAATTTTCAAACATCCAAAGAAACATTGTCGCGAGTTGTGCGCTGGTGAAAGTGATGACTTTCAACAGTTAAGGGGTGTTTTCCACAGGGTTGTGCGCTGGTGAAAGTGATGACTTTCAACAGCTAAGGGGAATTTTCCACAGGATTGTGCGCTCGTGAAAGTGGTAAGTTTCAATAGCTAAGGGGCGTTTTCCACAGGATTGTTGGCTGGAAAAAGCGGGAATCACGTGCGTTTATCCACGTTTCAAATATCAAATGATAATGCGATCAATTCACGTCATGCAATCAATAAAGACGTGCTGGT
Source organism: Picea mariana (assembly GCA_032191745.1). Taxonomy (NCBI): domain Eukaryota; kingdom Viridiplantae; phylum Streptophyta; class Pinopsida; order Pinales; family Pinaceae; genus Picea; species Picea mariana. Next base: position 203,583 of record JASDQU010371968.1, on the reverse strand, counting down.
GAAAGTGGATAATCATGAAAACTCAAGTTCCATGTCCAAGTTGGATTACAAATCGGATCGGGTTCAGAAATTCATGCTCCACAATCATGGCATCAGGGATGGCCAGTTCAAATCCATTAGCACAGGTACAGAAGCTATACTACCAGGCTAACAACATCAATCAGATCATTGCTTCCCTATCACGCATCACTCACAAATGTTTGTTAAGCTTTTAATGTTAAAAAACAGAGCCGACTCCCAAATGCTTTCAACAGCGCAAGACCTTGGCCCGAATATCAATTTCCTGTGTTGTGTGTGCATAATCGTTTGGGGTTTTGAATTGCAAATGGAAAGAAGATGCAGTGGCTCTTTGTTGAGAAAAGAATTGGACTGTCTGTCTTTCCTGTTAGCGATAAAAAATGCACTGGCATTTTTGAAAGAATGATGCTTAAACTTGCAAGGAACTTTTCATTCATTTCCCGAGCTCCAAATGAAGATTTGAAAACACCATTGGAAAGGATAGGATTTCTAGATGTCAATCGACTATTCAGGCATGAAAAACGGATTCTCTATGACAGAGAAAATTGATTTTGAAAAACTCTACACTTTCACCAGTGCAGAAGGCAGAATTATAACTAGTTAGCTGTTGAAAGTTGCGCCTTTCAACAGCTGAGGAGCTGATTTTCGGGTAAATTAGTTGTTGAAAGCCTTTGACGACCAGAATAGCCAAATTTTTTCCCAGATCATGATTTTTTGGGTTTGAATGGTTTGAAACCTTCTTCAATAAGCTGGTTATGAATTATCAAATCAAAATCTAAAGGCCATTCTTGGAGATGAAAGTCAAAAGGGAATTTTTTGACTAGATTTGGTCATTTTCAGGGGAAAAATGATAGGGATCAAGTGACACATCACCCAATTCAAATTTTATCTTTGGAGGACCAAATCAAACAGTGTTGGGAGGCTAAAACTACACTTCATCAACAATCTACTATTTTTAGAAATCATTAAATAGGACCTTTCCTATTTTGTTTTGATCTTCCATTCTAGATCCATTTTTATAGAATCTCATCCTACACTTGTTGTATCTATTTTGATTTGACTATTTTTAGTAAATCTGATCCATCTTTCAAGGATCTAGATTTCATCTTGTAAGGCTATAAAGCCAAAGACATTTGGAGCACTTTGGAGGGTTCAAACTGGGAGATATTTTGATGCTACAATATAGACTCTTTTTACAGAAATAAAGTTCAGTTTCCTTTCATTTTCAATATCAAAGTTGTCCATTTTTCCTTCTCTGTACTTTGTTTCAGTTTATTTTAGTTCATAAAGACTGTCATCTCTTTATTGATCTCATAGACTTGAAATTAAAGGATTCCTCTCTATCTTGTATTCAACCCTGCATTCACTTGTATTTAGCCATCAAGAATAGTGTTCTTCATCCCCCTTTCAAATTATTGAATCTGATTATTGTTTCCTGAAAGCACTGCTTCTTTAGATGTGTGGATGAGTAGTTTATTTCATTGATCATTAAAGACCCCATTGTCCCAAACACATAAAAACCATTATTTCTAAGTTACCAAGCACCTTTGGTCTACAACCACAAAGAGTTTCTTGGAGTGATAACACTATCTATGAGTCTTGACCTCGTAGTGTCATTATTACTCTGGGGGGTCATCTCTACAGGACACCAGAGGTATTTCCAACTACTACCCCACCTAAACAGTGTCACAGGGTAGTATCTCATACTACAAAATTCGTCTTCTCCACAATTTGTTCAAAAGGGGAACAAAAGGATACTGCAACCACTACAGCCTCGGCCCAAGCACCTTTTATCCACCAGAAGCAGGTCGACAAGGTTTCAGAAAAGCACAAAGATTCCTTCTACACATAATCATCTCATGTAGCCATACTGGTTAAAAAGGTCCAACCCTTCTAGCCACAGGTTCGTGATGACCTTCAACAAACCAAGCAGCGTGATGGTTCCAACAAGGCAAGCAACTCACCAAGATTCAGATTTAGTAATCGTTTTCCACTCTCCCCCGGGAACTCAACGCAATGGAGACCATTGCTTCCTAAGGAGGGAGGATTGATCCAGGTGGATTTTGGTGGCCACCCACCTTCTCCAACTGGCCCAAAACATGTTTTTGGCAATTTTGGTAATGTACTATTTTTAGCAGTTTTTAACTTCCAGGGCCATTTTGAGGCCCTAAATGATGTTTTTTTGAGAAAACGGGGAGAAAAATGGATCATAGATCAATTTTTCTCACCCAAAAGTTGTATATCTCGGATAGATCTTTCCAACGAGCTATCATACGCCTAAAACAGAGATCGTATGCAAAAGTTACGACTCCGAGAAGTTGATGCCCAACTTACCCAAACGGGGCCCACATGACTTTTGGCGCTTCATCTCCTAGAGTTAGGTTTTTGGATGTCTAAGGTTTTTGGCATTCCCTCTTATTGTAAAAAACGCCTTCAGAGCCTCATTGTAATCCTCTTCTCACGAATGTGAGTAACCATCACATCTCTTCTCAGAGATAATCTACCACCATTTTAGCGAGTCTTTCACTCTGTATTTTACAGTCTCTGTACATTTATTTCATTAATAGAAATCGTGTATTACTATATATCTATGACTCTTGTTATTGCCACTATATCTCTGTTATATTGTTGTCTCTCTTGCAATATCTCTAAATATTTTTGTGTTATATATCCGCTCTCATTTCGTGCCGAAAATAATCCGGATCATCATTATATTGTATATTGTCGTTGATAAATGAATGCAGGCCACTTAGGTACCTGTGAATCTTAACCTGATCATCCTTGATGAAATAAACATATTTCAGGAGCTCTAAGAATATCCTTTCCTACTCATTTATCGTCATACTCCCCATCTTGAGTTCAAATAAATCCTTCATTTTATTTTCATAGTAACATTTGGTTAAGTATTTCTTTTGAAAATACCTTTTGAAATCCCTCCAAGTAACCTTCTTCTCATCAATGTGTTACACTTACACAAACTGGTCCCACCACATTGATGTTTTTCCCTTGAGCTGGTAGATGTTAATTATCACCTCTGCCTGTGAAGAGTAATTATGTAACTAGATGTACATCTTCATGCCCAACATCCACGTATTTGAATCCTCATCCTTCTTGTGATCACCATCAAAGGTAGGAGTCTTGATCTTATTCATTTCTACCTATATCTCATCCACTCGAGACCTCCTTTCTGATAGGAGATGGGATTGAACTACTATGCACTTTCCTATTTGAATTCCTTGGAGAGAGATGGTGATTCCTGTCAACACTTCCTATTTTTCTTCTCTCATCATGAGGCCTATGAATCCTTGTCTAGCTTGAATTTGTCTCCTTATCCATTTTCTTCTCTATTGTTTCCAAGCTATGCATCAAATTTATATTGAAGCAATATTGTTGCTCCTTTCCTTTCATAAGCCTCTCATTATCAGTTGTATAGATTTGGACATCTTTTTTCAAACCCTTTATGGTTTCTACCAAGTTCATGTTCTCCTCCTTTCCTTATTTATTCCCATTGGATTATGTACCCTCATTACCCATATGGACATGCAACCTTATGACTTCATCCTCATGTTTTTAGGTTCTCTGTGCATCTTCCATGATTTTTATCTCTATGTTGATCCGACTATGATCTAATTGTTTTTAAATCTACAAAATGTCCAGGCAATATGATTTGTTAGACTAATTAATTGAACAAATTCATGAAAAATTATGCATAATTTTTCTCCATAGGTGCATCAAAGTCCTTTCTTCTAATTCCCTATGACTTTAAATACCCAATTCAAATTTATAGGTGAATAATTGGACTACTCTTTCTAATACCTTTCCAAGGATTGCTTCCTTTCTCAATTATGAGTTTAGAGAAGAATGTTATGGTCATTGGAATAATACTCATTTATTTATTTCATTCACCCTTCATCCAGGTGCAATTTTTAACTGTACCCATGCAAATTTATACCAGCTCCTTTAAAGTTTTGGAAAGAACCCAAATCGGTTCCTTTACGATTATAATTTGGATAATTTTTCCAAGTTTCACCTTCATGTGAGCTTAGGGTTGCTAGATACAACCTACTCAAGTTTGAGGCCAAATTATCTTTTTAGTCATGAATGCTACATGTATCTTCTATGTCCAGTGCATTTTTAAGTGCCTAGATTTTGAATCTGACCCCATAGGTTGTTAGAATATAGAAGATGGTGTACTCGTTTTTCCATTGATGATACCCTCGTCACCCAACCATAGGTCAAAGCCACCCTCTGAGCACCTTAACCTTGACTGATAATTTTCTTCGGAAGCAAACCCTAGTCTAAATAGCCAAACAAAGGGTAGCACACCTTTCCCCAAGGATAGAGCATCACAAAAAGTTGATCAGATAGTCCAAACCCTAGCCAAGAGATAGTCCAAGCAAATACTAAAATTGCTAGCTACAGCAGCTGCACCTGCAGCTCTCCTCCACACATGCGCAACAAACTAGGAACTGCAGTGCGCACCAAACTGGGAACTGCAATTCTGAGATGCTTTCAAATGAGAACTGGTGCCCTGTATTTATACTGGTTCTGCCACATGTGCTGGGGCTGACTTCTCCTTCTGGATATGTGTCTTTTCGGTATATTATTATTATTTCTGGCTGACTTCTTCTCCTGGAGGCTAATAACCTAATATAAATTATCTTCTTGAGCCGACAAGACTTCTAGGGTTATTATCCAACACATTAGGTTTTTTCTCTTGCTTTTTGGAGTCTTCTATTCTCATAAAGTTCACACGTGGAGGTAAATACCTCCCATAGATACCATAATATTAACACTCCCTCCTAGATATGGAGGTATGACAGGTAATGGACTTGAGCACAAAAACATACAATTTACCCGGTAGCATCAATATAGTCGTCTAGACTATTTCATGACTAGATCATGAGCATCACCATCACCATCAGCTGCATCATCTCTCGAAACCATACTTCATCTGAGTAATTAGACATGATCCTAGATAAGTCACTCACACACAAGAGCCACTCTTATAATCTGGAGGAGTAAATGCTCTGAACCAATTTTCGTCTAGAAAATCTCTGTTCATCATTTGTCTGGATGGTGATTATTTTCAATAAATTGCTGATAGTCTTCAAGGCAGTTAGAACAAAAATAGAACACAACTGTGTCTATCCATAGTAGTACATAACTACAATCCAGTGGTACACTACCACACCAAGTAACACACAAGTATTTTATCAACAACGTATGGTTGCGAACAGTGGAACATATCCACCACAATAGTCCTCATCTACTGTCATACAACCTTTATAACAAACATCTAATAGCAACCTACATAGAAACAATGTTATGATATAAACTGATTTGTCTGAGCCAATATTTCACTCACATATGTGAGCTCTGAAAGAATATCTGCCTCAAAATAGTGGAACATATCCACCACAGTAGTATATCTCTACTGTCTAGAGATAGGTAGTCTCCATAACAATCATCTGATGCCATCCTGCACAGAAAATATTGTTAAAAATAAATAGAATCATCTGGGCCAATCTTTCACTCACGTTTGTGAGATTTGAAAGAATATATTCCCTCATCAGCAATGGGCTATCTACCCTATTCTTCTCAAACAATGAAGAAGGATTGTTTCTGATTTCTAAGCATGGACCATTCCTCACCCTAGGCCATTCTTCCTACACTAATCAAAGTGCACCCTGGACAAAATGTATAAAGCCTAAGGAATGTCTAAGTTTGGACCATTCCTCACCCTGGACCATTCCTCCTACACTAATCAAAGTGCGCCCTAGAGAGAATGTATAAACCCTAAGGAATGTTTGTCCTAGACCATTCCCCACCCTGGGCCATTCCTCCTACACTAATCAAAGTGTGCCCTGGAGAGAATGTATAACCCTAAGGAATGTTTGTCCCTAATTGCTGAGCATGGACCATTCCCCACCTTGGGCCATTCCTCCTACACTAATCAAAGTGAACCCTAGAGAGAATGTGTAAACCCTAAGGAATGACTGTCTAGACCATTTCCTCTGTTAACCATAAGAGGAAAAGACTTTCCTACATCAACCTCCAAAATGGACCATTCCTCATGTTAACCACAATGATAAATCATTGTCCGACAAGGTGGGCCAGTCTTCTTGAGTAACCCTCAAGAAGAGAGACTTCCCTAGACCACTCCCCATGTTAACCACAATGAGAATTCGTTGTCTATGATACATCAACAATCAGACTACTTCCCATGTTAACCACAATGGAAAGTGACTGTCCGTCAGAAGTCTCAATCCACTTTCCGAACAGGAAAGCATTTGTCACGGATGGATTATTTTTCAAATTTAAAGATGGATGTCTTCAATAATGTTTTCAGTGCTCCCCCCTAACTTGGAGAGTCATTTCTTCCTTTTTCAATAAGAAGGAAGTTGTTTCCATGAGCTCTAGCTTGAGTACGCAAACTCTTTTATCTTGGATAGAAGCTTTACCAAAATGTCTGCTTATTTGCTCATCTGTGGAGATATGTATTGGAGAGATCATTTTCTCCCTTCTGGACTTCATCATGGATAATGTAATGCTTGATTTATGATCCGGATTTATGTAGGGACACAATGAAATACATAAATACACATAAACACAGAGATGCAGTGGAA
>JASDQU010371968.1:122499-132616 GCA_032191745.1 Picea mariana | reverse complement strand
GTCATTTGTTATTAATGAAATGAAGTCTTATTTCCACTGCATCTCTACGTTTATGTGTATTTCTGTATTTCATTGTGTTCCTACATAAATCCGGATCACATGTGATCCTCCCAAGTTCTTCTGAAGATGAGGATGTCATTCAAATATACCACCACAAAGTAGTTGGTGAAGGGTCGCAATACATCATCCATCAACCTCATGAAATTGGCTGGTGCATTTTTTAAGCCAAAGGGCATGACTGACCATTTGAAGAGACATTCTTTAGATTTGAAGGCTGTATTACATACATCAGTTGGTTCGATGGGAACCTTGTGGTAGCTAGACTTTAGGTCAATCTTGCTAAATAAATTCCCCCCCTTGAGTTGGTCAAGAAGGTCCTCAATCCTGGGAATTGGCTACCAGTTCCCAACTGTGATTTTGTTTAAGGCTCTGTAATCAATGCAGAGTTGCCAAGTCCCATCCTTCCTCTCCACCAGTACAATCGAGCTTCCACAATGGGAGGAGTTGGGTCTGATGTGACCCTTTTGAAGAAGCTCTTGGATCTGACGCCTGATTTAGTCATTTTCCATCAGATAGTCTGGTCAATTATGTAGAGGTGCACCGAGGGTCAGATAAACTGGATGCTTGACTTGGTGGTGCGTTGGTAACTCAGTGGGTGAGGAGAAGATGTCTCTGTATTATTCCATGATCCCATCCACTTGCTTCTACTACAAAGAGAGGCTCTATGTAGAGGCCACAAATGTGGCGACAACCTTCTGCTTACTGTGAGCACAAATAACAAAGAAGAAAAACCTCTCAGTCTGTGAAATTAAATTACTGAATTGCTTAGAAGATATTAAAGAAATAGAGGTAGGTGACACTACCTATGGTATCCCATACAATTGTCTACCCAAAGTAATAATAAAACTGCAGTGTTTAGAATCATACACATGACACTTCCACAAATATGGTTGTCCTAAAAGAACATCAAAAACTTCAAGGGGAGAAATATCACACAATACCTCATCTTTGAAACGCTTGATTCCATAAGGTAGACGACACTGTTGGATTACACATAGATCTCTTCCTTGGTGAAGCCAACCAGTGGTATAGGGCTGCAGTGTGTGACGTCATTGGAAGGTCCAACCACTTGACAACCTCTTTTGAAATCAAGTTCTTTACACTGTCAATATCAACAATGAAATGGAGCAGAGAAATGAAGCAGATCCCCCTTTACCCACATCTGTGACTGAAAGAGGCATTCCCCTTCCTCTAGTTCTTCTGGTTTGCTTGGCTGTATTTTGGTGGTAGAGACAGTGGTATTGGGTTCAGTATGATAATTCGCTTCCCTCCTTCAGGATTTGATTCAGAATCAGAATCAGTCTTCAAATCAGAAGCCTTCAACTCGGCCACGAGTGACTTCTTGGAGCAACATTCTTTAGTGTTGTGCCAAGGGATTTTATGGTACTCACACCATTTTTCCATGCCTATCTTCGTCTTCTCATTTCCCTTCTTGTGTTGCAGCTTGGATTGGTTGTACTAAGAGAGACAATCTCGATCCAGTCCCTTACTATGTGGGTTGGGGCTTCCTTTTCCCTACTTCAGCTGTGAGGAGTTTCCAAATCCAAACTCTTGCCTCTTCTGCTTAAATTTCTGCTTGATCTTGACAGTGTATTTATAAGTCGTTCCCAATGAGGTGATGTCCAGAAACTCCATTTCCGTTTGAATCTATATATGCAAACAACCATGATATTTGAGCACCATATGATGCTTAGAGTCTTTGATACCCAATTTGGTGCGTAGGGTATGGAAAATATTGGTGAAATCTAGTACTGTCTGGTCCCTTTCTTGACACAGGGTGGTCCATCTGGTATACCGGTCCTTGTAGCTTCCAACATGGTAGTACTATTATTTAATGGCGTTCTGGAATGAATCCCATGTAGGGGCCACCACAAATATTGAATATTCCTCTATGGCCCTTTACTCAGAGTAAGTATCCCACCAGTCCTTAACATAGGGGACGACCTTGAGGAGTGCAAAAGTAATCTTTTCCCTATTGAAAAAATTATCGACCAAAAAATACCCTTCGAGCAGATTCAACCATTTATTTACAACATCCTCATCTATCAGTCCTTCAAATAAAGGAATATCAAGTTTACCTATACCTTGAAGGTGGTTGCATGGCCGCTTGATGAATATGCTTCTCCTGTGGGCAACCGTTGAAGGATCTGCGCAAATTTGTCTATCATTTCTTTCCTTTGTCACACGAGGGCTTCCTCGAGCAACATTTTAGTAGGATCTCTTGCTCCATCATATTTATTTTTGTCCCCCATGTGTTTTTGTAGGGCTTGGCATGACCAATCTTGCAACGAATCGATTGGTTTGAGTCCCAACTTCTTGAATCTAGATCTTGTTGGGAACATGCACGAAGAAAAATAAATGAAGAGCAATTGCTCTGATACCACTGATCCAGATTTAGGAGCGGAACAAATTGATTCCAGACTGAATATAATAAACACAAAGATATGAAGAATAACACAAATATCCAGTGAACAATATCTTCTATTAAATAAATGAAATATGCTGAAACTATAAAACTGGAGAACTGAAACACTTGCTCGAGTGGTGGTAGCTATCTTTGAGAAGAGATGTGGCTGCTATGTGCATCTGTTTGAGTAGAATGATTCCAATGAGGCTCTAGAATCCTTTTTGATATTACTCATGAATGCCAAAATCCTAGGCATCCAAAAACCTAACCCTAGAAGGTGAAACTCCAAAAGTCATGTGGGCCCCTATGGGTAAGTTGGTACCTCAACTTCCTGGGGTTGTAAATTTTGCATACGACCTTCATTTTAGGTGTGTGATAGCCCATTGGGAAGGTCTTTTAGAGAACTACACATTCCACTGTCAACCTCTAACTTTGTCTATAGTTTGACTATGGCGAGCCAAAAAAATTCTTTAGGGCCCCAAAATGACCCTGGAAGTACAAAAAGATGTGCTGACATGTAAAAATACAAAATAATCTAGTTGGTTTAGGTGAGAGACCACAAGTATCCAACTGGAGGATGTGTAGGGCTTCAGACAACCCCAAAAGTGTAGAACCCACAATTACAAAGAAGTACATAAGAACGTGCTGAACAAAAACTGACAAGAGGAGTCAGTTGGAATAGGTGGGTGGCCACCAATATTCACTTGGACTACATGCATCTACTAAATATGATTGTCCAAGAGGCACATAATCAATATTTTCCTCCCAAGAATCATCCCCATCAATGTCATAGATGGATCCCCAAAATATGTCCAATAATCCATCCCCAAACTATGGCTATCAAACTGAATTTTTTTCTAACTAACTGGAAAAACTTGGATGTTCTCATTCTCATCACATGAATAAATATACACATCTAACATTTCATCATACAAGGAATTCTCTTCAAAGACAACACTCTCCAAGTTAACTAGTCCATTATTAAAATCTGAATTTTGAAAAGAATTACAAGTTACACTACCGTTTCCTTCATGGGAAGATTGAGTGGATACTTCATGACTATTGTCTTCTACATGTGGGGTTGCAATATGTTCTTCAAAAAATACATTACCTATTTCTGAAATATATTATGAAAGTGGCTAATGGGATGGTGAACAAGGTTGCAATTTATCTTGAAGATGCACATATTTCTCTCTAACATATTTTACCAAGTAACATAAGCATTATATCTCATCTTAATCTCAACCAAGAAAGAACTTGAAGGATTCTTCTCATGGACAATCATCAAACCAATAACCTTCTCTTCCATTTTAGCACAAATTCAACCCAAAGACATGCCTCATATAAATATGTTAGATGCTCCTCATTATCATATCCACACATTCAATAATTATGAAATTTCTTAACAAGATATGGAAATGACTTTACCATTTTAGGGTTGAAATCACAGTACCACTCCCATGCATTTTTTCCATTCAAATAAAATGAAAAGAATCTCATCAAAACATCTTCATGGACAATATTACATTCTACAATAAGATTCACGAATGATGAAAGATACATAAAAACCAAATGGGGATATTCCCAAAATCTTGGAACATGACGAATCCAAATCCAAGGCTGAAGATGATGCAAAGATCCAAGATTGCATGAACAATACAAACAGGTAAGAAACTATTCTTTAAAATTTCTTTTGGATGGGGCCATTAACTTGAATCCTCAAAATGCTAAAATCTGAAAATACATGCATACCATAATACCTCATACAAAATATGAAAAATAGAGTCACCAATGTGAGTTCTTCAAGTGTTTGTTTATTGTCCTCACCTCCAAAATCATCAATCTATCAAATGTAGAGTTTCCAAGATGAAAAAAATATCTTCAAAACAAAACCTTCATTAAAGAATATCTTCCGAGAAAATTATTTTATCCCTAACAATGATGCCAAAATGTTACAACAAAATCTAGCACCCCCAAATGATGTAAAGTTCCAAGCATCAAGGGGCTAGTCTTGTGCAACTCAAGAAGGTTACCCACTATTACCTCAATAAATTTTCCTCTCACTTTAGGTTGGTTCTTCTCCAATTCAAGGGGGTGTCTGTAAATAAGATTGATAAGGCTATGGAGTGGGGGTCTTAGGTCATATGGGAAGACTAAGCCTTAAAAAATGTCTAGCTTTTTTGGTATATATGGAAGGAAAAGGAAACATAGAAAGGGGTATGGAAGAAAAAGGGAATGGAAGAGAGAAACAAGGGAATGAATTGATGAGAGACTAGTGCCTAATAATATAAGGGGCTGATGGAGTCACGAGACATTGAAAAATGAATAGACTTGTTCTTCATCATCAAATACTTTAAGGTAGGCTATGAGGTAAAAGAAATAATTTGACCCCTTTCACCAACTTAGATAAAAAATCTAGTTCGATACCTTCATCAACTAATTGTGTTCCTAAGGTAAAGTGAACTCATTTGATACATTGAACCTTAAGATGCTTGCTGGAAATTATGATGTGGAAACTAGCATGGGAGGACTTAATTTTCCACACATCAAATCAATATAATTAAAGGTGTTGTTTTTTAGTTGAATTATATACCTATCAACAACTAAATATGATAGAAGAAAGGATGATAAGAGTAGAAATAAAACAACAAATAAGACGAGGAAAAACTCCTCAGATTGCTTATTTCTAGAAGAGTAATGTTCTCATTACTAAGACTTAATGTTAGATTGAAAGAAACAAGTTCCTATATCATATTAACAATAGAGGATTAACATAAAAATAACAATACCTCATCCTTCACATCTTCAAAGGTTTGATACACAAGGAAAGCTCAACATCCTCATCTCCAAGCTCCTACAACCTCCTTCACCCCTCACATTGCGTCACTTCCTAACACCAAATTTCCAATTACCCTTGAAATGGAGAGAAACTTCTCTTTATATAGAGTGAGTTAAGTCCCTCTTACAATAAAATACATTATCTTCCTAACAAACTCCATGATAATTCAACAAATTGTAAAATATTGGAGTAGTCACCAACTAATTAAATCTTAACATGTGTGCACAATGATTAATGCTCAAATATAATCATAGTCCTCTTCCAATAATCACCAACTAATTAAATCATGATTAACATGTGTTCCAATGAGGGGTGCACTCTACTAAAGTGTTGTACCATGAAAATAAAAGATGGTAATGCTAGCAAAACTCTAATGTGATAAAAAATAAACATAAATCCCAACCTAAGGTGCATTTCCACCAAGGGATTATTACATAAAAAATCATCATCCAACCTTAGGAAAAGGCTAGATCACCATTAAATCATATACAATACCCCCCCCCTCTAACTCAAACTTAGTAAAAGTACATCAATGAGGGTACTAACATCATCAAACACATTCCACCTAGGTGATGTCTGGCAAATGTTACATCATTAAGTTATATCACGTGGGAAAATCCCACAAAGGAAAAATGCATCATCCCACCATAGAAAAATCATATGATAATGGGACATAACAAAGTGCTAACCCATCCAATCATAAAGTATGTCCCCCATCAGACATCCAACACATGAGGACCATGTAGAACACCTCCTCCTAGTTACACCAACATCATACATCAACACACCAAGCCACTAGGAAACATAAACTACATCATGAAACATCTACCTCCTAACACCATCATCATCTAACCCCTTGGGGGGATAGACCCATCATCCATGAACAAGATGTAGTACCTCCAAGATAAATGAGTACACCAAAACAACATCATATTGAGATAACATGCTCCGCAACCATCAGATATGCAACCAAGCGGTGAACAACAAGGCAAGCACATGTGAGAAGACCACTAAGCAACAATCATAATCATCCAACCAAGGAGAAGTGAGACTCTTGCAAGACAAATACCTCCATCAATTAATATGATTACATGAAGAGAAGGGGATCCATGAAAATGTATCCCCTAAGTTAGTCCAAAATATCCAAGGAACCAACGACAAATATCCATCAATGTGATGAAATTCACAATGTGGAACCTCATACAATATGAGGTGTAACAAGTAAAAAACCCTTTTGGTTTTAGAAAAAAAAAACGAGCAAGGACTAGTTTTCTTATGAACCGGTTGGTTCATACAAGAATTGGTTGAACCAACCGGTTCTGATATGGATTGATCCATCTTGAAATTGCCTAACACACGATGCTAAAAAAACACAAAAAATAAAAAAATAAAAAGTAACATTAAAAATGTCCCCCTACCAATCCCTAATCCAACACTATATAATGGTTCCTTCCACTCTTCTCATTGATCATTTTTGAGAATGTGAGGTGACACATCTCTCTTTGAGCATATACACATGAAGAATATAAACCGTTTGGAGCATAAATTCTTCAATGATTTAGTCTTCACAATAGATGGTGGTCTTATAGGAGTTGCAAGTCTCTATTATCACAGATTGTATCTTGGGAAAAGCCCAAACTAAACCACAAAGGTGTGACAACTATGAGAGTATTTACCCACTTTCACCTTAGATAAACACTCCCCTCACTTTAGTGACGATGAAATCACCACAAGGGGGGAATTCTGGGTGACCCTAGGGGGATTGAGATGAAAAGTAATAAGAGATGAAGGATTCCCCTATAGGTCAAGGTCAAGAGTAGAGGTGAGGCTTGGGAACGAGTCTTGTGAGAAGGGAAATGGTTTCCAAAGATGATGTACCTGAAAAACAATGTTATCCCTGCCAAGAACAAGACAATACATAGAAATAGATGCCTCAAAACCAAAGGTTATTCAACAAGAAACCTTGCTGTCCAAAATTGCATCAGTATGGAAATATATATATCAGCAACAAATGATAATAAGAGCTGCAAATTTAACCACCAAAATCAAGTACAAGATGTTGGAAAGAAAGCTAGCAATGACTAGTTAAACTTCCAATAATTAAAACAAGACTTTGATGGTGATTAGAGGGCTGTTAATTAGTATTATTAGTAAGATTTGTAACAGCCTTATGGCTGTAGAAAACAATTTCTACAGAATCAAATTCTAGCTACCAAACTTAACAAGCAATCCACCCAAAATATAGCTAGCAACTAGTAGATTAATTATAGCAACTTGCAAGTGAAATTTAGTGGTAGAATAGTGAGTAAACCAAGAGATAAATATGAGTTTTCTGCAGACCTATTGGCTGTAGCATAAATTTATAAAAACAATGAGAATCACTTGGCTAATTAGGATGCCCCTAAGGAACAAGAAAGCTTATAGCATGTATAATCAATTCCAACTTGAACAATTGCAATATCTCAAGAAATCACATTTATCAATGCATGGATATACAATCTCCAATGCACATATATTAGTGCCTTGTCAATTGTGTTAATGGAGTCTCTTGTACATGAGATAGGGTTTATTACTTCTATAGGGGTGTAAGACTTTTTACTCCCTAGAAGAAACAAACCCTAGCAAGGTAAATCTACAAGGGTGTAAGCCCCTTTACTCCTTGTAGAAACCTTTGCAAAAGAGATTTTTTCAATGACAACAAGATGGATCTTGATGGCGAGTGTATGCTCTTATACTCCTCCAAATATTTAGACAAATTAACTTTGAAACAAGAAGAGACAACACAATATGCAGAAAATTCCTTACCAATTTCAAGAGATAACATGAAAACCATTCTTTATCAAGAATATTCCATCATAATTGCAAAGAGACAAGCATCAAGAGATAACACCTTAGAATTTTCCTCCAATAGACAAGTAAATCACCCACAAATCATCAAGAGAGAGATAGAGCGAATTTCCCAAGTAGGGAGAAAATTTCAGCAAAAAAACATGTAATTCTCAAGTGAGGGTTATGTTAAAATGAAATGAAAGCGACCTTTATTTATGTGAGGTCACTTAAAACAATTTGTCCACATAAGTTTTTCCACATTCTAATTTTAAGGAGGCTGACCTTATTAATTTGACCTTACGACTTCCAAAATACAAAATACATAAAGTAAATTCCCATTTAGGGGTGGCGTCATGCCCTAGAAGGGTGACACAAGCCTCCAAGGTGAGATATTTTTCCTCATGGTGGAAGTCATTAGGCCTCCAAAGGTCATGTTACTTTTCATCGAGTGCTCTAGTGCATTTCATGTGTCTCTCTCTCCATCAAACCACATCACATCACGATCAAACCATGAAACCCCATAAAAAACCCTACCCTCCTTGTGACGTCTAGGGCATAGAAGGTGACGTTTTAAGACTCTAAAGGCCAACATTGAGGTACAAAGGGCCATAATGTGATCATATCATGGTGTCCAAGTTCCTACAAATTAAACATTCATCCTCCCAAGTGTCCAATAAGAGGGGGCACATCATCCAACCTATGGGCTTCATGCCCCTATGAAGGCCCAAGTAAGATTGTGCCTCCATGAACAAGCTTTCACCTAGAAAGGTGCAAAGACAAAAAAGTATGCCCTCCAAGGGTTCACAAGTCACAAGTATCATGCCAAGTAAGCCATATTTAATAAAATAACCACCCAAACATGTGCATCAAATCCCCCCTTTTCAAAATAAACAAATTCTCAAAGACCTTATACGACTTGCCAAATTTAAGTATGGAAGGGTTGTCATGGTGCCCTATTGGATAGATCATTTCCCAAGTCAAGGAGTGTTTCCCAAGAAGACCCTCTCTAATTAATGTAAAAAAGTATGAGGTGGATGGGGGTGTGACTTTTGGGCATGGGGTTTCTTGACATACAAGGGCTTACATTGTCTCATTTATGGGTGCTTTTGTAGAGGGTGTTTTGCATCCTCATTTTCAATGCAACCTTTTTCCAATATTTTTATTTTCCATTAATTGATTAAGTTCTGAACATTGATTACTATATGCAAGGGAAATCAAAGAGTACCACAATTCCACTTGAAGCTAGGAATACATTGAGTGCCATGTGCAAGGAAAGTAAAATATAACACAAATTCATTCCCTCAACAAGTGGGACATTTATTAGTTCTGTGTTTCATTTTACAGGTCCTTGATTTTTTTGTGGAGAAGAATTTAGATTTTCTTTGGAACATTAGGGGGCCCATCTAGAGAAATATTTTTTTCCATCTTATCTTTTTCTAGCTACAAGCCTCTGGGCCTTTAGCCCCTTCTTCCCATGAAATGAGGTACAAGCCCTGTTTGGGTCAATAAGTCCGAAAACCCAAAAGATGAGAAAACAAAAGGGAAGAAGTGTGGAAAGTGGCAAGTTTTTGATGATAATGGTACGATGAACCTTCAAGGAGACCCCCTAGTAGAAAACCTTTTCCCGAGGGTGACCCACTTACTAGGACACCATGTCAATCATCAAGGTGAAATGAGATAAAAGACTTAATTTCCAAGAAAATGTTTTCAAAATCAAGAAAGGACCATTTTCAACATGCTCAAATGCTTCATTTATTAAAATGAAACTTACCATGAGACCAGACTCGTTACCTCATGAAGCAAGACCCGCTGTCCTCTTCGAACCAAGTTGGTGTAGTAGACAATGCTACTACTAACCAATGGTGATGTGTGGCAAGAATAGTGGCTCTATCCTCTCTTCTGTCTTTTGACACTCCATGTCTACAACTTGCAGGCCTTGAGACACCATCTCCTTAGTTACCCCTAGAAATGGGGGGGGGGGG
>JASDQU010371968.1:71174-118983 GCA_032191745.1 Picea mariana | reverse complement strand
GTGATAGCCCGTTGGAAAGGTCTTTAGGATAAATACACATGCTGCCATCAAAATCTGACTCCGTCTATAGTTTGACTATGACAAGCCAAAAAAACAATGTTTAGGTTCCCAAAACGACCCTGGAAGTACAACAAGATTTCCTGACATGAAAACATACAAAATAAGCCAGTTGGATTAGGCGAGAGGCCACCAATATCCAACTAGAGGGTGTGTAGGGATTCAGACAACCCTAGAAGTGTAGAAACCACAACTACAAATAAGTACAGAAGAATGTGCTGAACAAAAATGGACAAGAGGAGTTAGTTGGAATAGGTGGGTGGCCACCAATATCCACCTAGATAAATCCTCGCCCCTTAGGAGGCAATGGTCACCATTGCATTGATTTCCCCCATCAAGTGAGTAAAATTCTGCTCGATTTGGCCCCAGGTGAGCTACTTTCCTTGGTATAGGAGTTGCCCTGCGTTGACAACCCGATAAAGCTGGATCCCCTGCTGGCGAGTGCCCTTGACTTGTATGTCCACTATCTGATCAGTGGATGCTTGGTCCATGCAGTTAGGGTTGAGATATGTTGGTTTCATCTATTCTGCAATCTCTAAGGTGTCCAATAATGGTGGAAAATATGGCTGAAGGAGGTCTATATTGAACACTGGGTGCATACCAAGGAAGGGTGGAGTGTTGAGCTCAAAAGAATTGCTATCCACATCCTTGGTGATAGTGTAAGGCCCATAGAAAAGTGGGTGAAGCTTCTGATGGGGCCTCGTGATATGCTCTTTCTGTAAATGTAACTAGACTTTGTCGCCAACCCAAAATTAGTGTGGTACCCTGTGTTGATCATGGCACTGCTTGTACTTAGAATTGGATTTCTGAAAAATCTCCTGGACCTGTTGGCAGATGTGATGAATCCTCTCAATGAATCTAGTGGCTTTGTCGGTCTCAGACTGAGCATGGGAAGAGTCTATCTGTGTGGTGGAAATATGTAGTGAAACATCCATGGGACCCAAGGGTTGGAATCCCAACCCCACCTGAAATGGGCTATGGTCGATGGAGCTATGGAAAACTCTGTTGTAACTGTGCTAAACATAGGGAAGACTCTCATCCCATGTACATGGATGCTTATAGTTGTACATGTGCAAGATGTGCACAATCATCCGATTGGAAACCTCTGTTTGGCCGTCTATTTGGGGGTGGAAATAAGTGGATTTAGTGAGCTTGCTGTCCAACAATGACTAGAGACTCGACCAAAATGTGTTGAGGAACTTGCTGTCCCGATCGAAGATGATGGTATGTGGTATCCAAAATTGGACCCACACTTGTTCGAAGAAGAGATTGGAAGTTTATTCCTCTTTGATATTATTCTTGTAAGCTGTGAGGGTGGCCCTCTTCGAAAACCGATCAATGACAAAAAATACACAGTCATTTCCTTGCTTGGTCGACGGAAGGCCAGACATGTAATCCATTGAGACATATTCCCAAGGCTTCTCGGGAGTAGGAAGAGGGGTGTATAAGCCTTGCTTCTTGATGGATGGCTTGGAAATGGCACAAGAAATGCAAGATCTGATATACTTACCAATGTCATGCCGAAGTTTTGCCCAATAAAATGTTTCTGAAGAACGAACACAGTTTTCTCCATGCCAAAATGTCCTGCCATCCAACTGTAGTGGGCTTCCCAGATCAACTTTGCACGTTCTCTTGTAGGAACACAAAGATGGCCCAAATGGCATAATAGTCCATCTTGAATGTTAAAATCAATGACAGTTGTGCATGTACCCAAGAGTTGATAGGTGGTAGTGAAGTCCGAATCTTGCTGATAAAGTTGGGGCCACTCAGATGCCTCATGCCAATAGGAATGGAGCAAAGTGGTGAGTGAAGCCATAGGAGTTTGATTGAGGTAGTCGACGACACAATTTGAGATCCTTGTCTTATACTTGATGTTGAGATGGAATTTCTGCAGGTAGGTGGACCACTTCTGATGGCGTTTGTTATGCATTTTCCCCTGTGTCTGTATGAACTACAAAGGCTTGTGATCAATGTGGATGATCGTCTCCTTTCCTAGAATGTAATGTTTCCATTGACGACATGATTGTACAATGGAATACATTTCCTTGTCATAGGTGGGTTATTTCCAGACAGTATCTGAGAGTGTCTCACTATGGTATGCCACTGAATGGTCATGTTGAGTGAGAACTAGGCCTACAACATAGTCAGATGTATCAGTCTCAATCTTGAACAGTTTCTGCAGATCAGACAAAGAGAGTACTAGAGCTGAGCACAAGCGATGCTTCAGATCATCGAATGCTCGTTGTTGTTCCTTCACCCACATGAAATTTTCCCTGCCACCACACTTGGTCACCTTGTTGAGGGCCCATGCAATATGGGAGAATCCCAACACGAGCCGTCTATAGAAGTTGTCCAGTCCCAAGAAGCTCCGAAGCTCAGTTAGTGTGATCAAGACTGGCCAGTCACAGATGGCTTGGATCTTAGCTGGATCAACATGTACCCCATGATCATCATCAATGTATCCCAAGTATTGGACCCTGTTCATTCCAAAAGATCATTTTTCCAGGTTGGCATATAGCTTGTGTTGCCACAGAGTGCTCAAAACCCGTTGAATATGCCGCATGTGCTCGTCCTAATTTCTTCTGAAGATGAGGATGTCATCGAAATATACCACCACAAAGGAGTTGGTGACGGGTCGCAAAACATCATCCATCAACCTCATGAAAGTGGTTGGTGCATTTGTCAAGCCAAAGGGAATGACCAGCCATTTGAAGAGACCTTCTTTAGATTTGAAGGTTGTCTTCCATACATTAGTTGGTTCAATGGGAACCTAGTGGTAGATAGACTTTAGGTCAATATTGCTGAAGAAATTTTCCCCCTTGAGTTGGTCAAGAAGGTCATCAATCTTGGGAATTGGGTACCGGTTCCTGACTATGATTTTGTTTAAGGCTCTGTAATCAGTGCAGAGTCGCCAAGTCCTGTCCTTCTTCTGCACCAATACAATTGGGCTTCCGCAAGGGTAGGATCTTGGTCTGATGTGCCTATTTTGAAGAATATCTTGGATATGACACCTGATTTCTTCATTTTCCATCAGTGAGTGACGATAGACTGGTCCATTAAGTAGAGGTGCATCGGGGGTCAGATCAATCAGATGATTGACTTGGCAGTGCGTTAGTACCCTGGTGGGTGAGGAGAAGATGTCTCTATATTCTTCCACGATCCCATCCAGTTGCTTCTTCTACAAAGAGAGGCTCTGTGCAGAGGCCACAGATGTGGTGGTGACCTTCTACTTACTATCAGAACAAATCACAAAGAAGACGAACTTCCTGGTTTGTGAAATGACCTTACTGCATATCTTAGCAGAGATTAAAGAAATAGAGGTAGGCGACGCTACCTCTGGTATCCTGTACAATTGTCTACCCAAAGTAATAATAACACTATAGGGTCTAGACTCAGATACAACATGATGCTTCCAAAAATATGGTTTTCCTAAAAGAACATCACAAACTTCAAGGGGAGAAATATCACACAATACCTCATCTTTGAAAGGCTTGATGCCGTAGGGTAGACGACACTGTTGGCT
This sequence comes from Picea mariana, assembly GCA_032191745.1. Lineage (NCBI taxonomy): Eukaryota > Viridiplantae > Streptophyta > Pinopsida > Pinales > Pinaceae > Picea > Picea mariana. Next base: position 115,403 of record JASDQU010371968.1, on the reverse strand, counting down.
GACATGAAGATCTCTTCCTTGGAGAAATGAGCCAATGGTGTAGGGATGCGGGTGCGATATCATTGGTAGGTCCAAACACTTGATGACCTCTGTTGAAATCGGGTTCTTTTGACTGCTTCTATTGACAATGAAATGAAGGAGAGCCCCCTTTACCCACATCTATGAGTGAAAGAGGCGTTCCCCTTCCTCTGGTTCTTCTGGTTCACTTGGACGGATTTTGGTGGTAGAGAAAGTGGCACTGGGTTCAACATCGATAATAATATTCCCTCCTTTGATATTTGATTAAGAATCAGAATCGACCTCTGATTCATAAGCCTTCAGCTCGACTACGAGTGACTGCTTGGGGCGACATTCTTCAGTGTTGTGCCAAGGGATTTTATGGTAGTCACACCATTTTCCCGTGTCCTTCTTCGTCTTTTCATTGCCCTTTTTGTGTTGTGGTTTGGACTAGTTGTCCTAAGAGTGACCATCTCGGATCGATCCCTTTCTGTGTGGGTTGGGGTTGCCTTTTCCCTACTTTGAATGTGAGGAGTTTACAGATCTAAACTCTTGCCTCTTCTACTTAAATTTCCGCTCGATCTTGAAAGCATATTTATAAGCCGTGCCCAATGAGGTGATGTCTAGAAAATCCATTTCTTTTTGAATGTATCTATGAAAACAACTGCGGTATTTGAGCACCATATGACACTCAAAGTCTTTGATAGCCAATTTTTTGTGCAGGGTATGGAAAATATTGGTGAAATCTGGTACTGTCTGGTCCCTTTATTGACAAAAGGTGGTCCATCTAGTATATTAGTCCTCGTAGCTTCCAACAGGGTAGTATTGTTCTTTAATGGAGTCCTAGAAGGAATCCCATGTAGGGACCATAAAAAATATTTCAGATTCCTCTACGGTCCTTTGCTCAGAGTAAGTATCCCACCAGTCCTTAACATGGGGGACAACCTTGAGGAGTGAAAAAGTAATCTTTTCCCTATTGGAAAAATTGTGGATCGAAAAATACCCTTCTAGCATATTCAACCATTTATCTACAACATCGGCATCTATCAATCCTTCAAATAATGGAATATAAAAATTTACCTATACCTTTAAGGGGGTTACATGGACGCTTGAGGAAGATGCTTCTCCTGTGGGAAGCCGTCGAAGGATCTGAGCAAAGTTTTCCATCATTTCCTTCCTTTGTCGCGCGAGGGATTACTCGAGCAACATTTTAATAGGATGTCTTGCTCCATAATATTTCTTTTCGTCCCCCATGGGTTTTTGTGGGGCTTGACGTGAACGATCTTGCAAGGGATCGATTGGTTTGAGTCCCAACTTCTTGTACCCAAATCTTGCTGGGGACATGCAAGAAGAAAAATAAATGAAGAGCATACTTCTCTGATACCACTGATCCGGATTTAGGAGTGGAACAAACTGATTACAGATTGATTACAATAAACACAAAGATATGAAGAATAACACATATATCTAGTGAACAATATCTTCTATTCAATAAATGAAATAGGTTGAAACTATAAAACTGCAGAACTGAAACACTTGCTCAAATGGTGGTAGCTATCTCTGAGAAGAAATGTGGCTACTATGCACATCCATATGAGAAGAATGATTCCAATGAGGCTCCAGAGGACTTTTTGATATTACTTATGAATGAAAAAACCCTAGACATCCAAAAACCTAACCCTAGAAGGTGAAACGCCAAAAGTCATGTGGGCCCCTATGGGTAAGTTGGTACCTCAACTTACCGAGGTCGTAACTTTTGCATACGAGCTCCGTTTTAGGCGTATGATAAACCGTTGGAAAGTTCTTTCAGAGAGCTACTCATTTCTCCATCAAACTCTAACTCTGTCTACATTTTTACTATGGCGAGTGAAAAAAAAAATGTTTAGGGCCCCAAAACGGCTGTGGAAGTACAACAAGATGTGCTGACATGAAAAAATACAAAATAATCTAGTTGGATTAGGCAAGAGACCAAAAATATCCAAATGAAGGATGTGTAGGGCTTTAGACATCCCCATAAGTGTAGAACCCACAATTACAAAGAAGTACAGAAGAAAGTGTTGAAAAAAAACAGACAAGAGGAGCCAATTGGAATAGGTGGGTGGCCACCAATATCCACCTGGATCAATCCTCCCTCATTAGGGAGCAATGGTCTCCATTGCATTGAGTCCCCCCATCAGGTGATGAAACTTCTGTTGGATTTGGCCCCAGGTGAGCCAATTTCCTTGGTGTAGGAGTTGCCCTGCCTTGACAACCCGATAAAGCTGGATCCTTTGCTGGTGAGTTCCCTTGACCCGTGTGTCCACTATCTGATTAGTGGATGCTTGTTCCATGCAGTCAGAGTTGAGATTTGTTGGTGTCAGTTGTTCTGCGATCTACGAGGTGTCCAATATTGGTGGAAAATATGGCTGAAGGAGGTCCACATTGAACAATGGGTGCAGGCCAAGGAATGGTAGAGTGTTGAGCTCAAAAGCATTACTACCCACAACCTTAGTGATAGTGTAAGGCCCATAGCAAAGTGGGCGAAGCTTCCGATGGGGCCCTGTGAGACGCTCCTTCTGCAAATGTAATCAGACTTTGTTGCCAACCTGAAACTGGTGTGGTACCCTATGTTGATGATGGCATTGTTTGTACTTAGAATTGGATTTCTGCAAAATCTCTTGAACATGTTGGCAGATGTGCTGAATCCACTCAATGAATATGGTGGATTTGTCAATCTTAGAATGAACATGGGTAGAGTTTGTCTGTGTGGTAGAAATAGGTAGTGCAACATCCATGGGACCCAAGGGTTGGAATCCTATCCCCACCTAAAATGGGCTATGGCCGATGGAGCTATGGAGAGTCTTGTTGTAACTGTGATGAACATAGGGGAGAGTCTCATCCCATGTACATGGATGCTTAGAGTTGTACATGTGCAGAATCTGCACAATCATCCGATTGAAAACCTTTATTTGGCTGTCTGTTTGGGGGTGGAAAGAAGTGGATTTAGTGAGCTTGTTGTCCAACACTGACCAGAGACTCGACCAAAATGTGTTGAGGATCCTGCTGTATCAGTCAGAGATGATGGTCTATGGTATCCCAAAATGGACCCACACTCATTCGAAGAAGATCTTGGCAGTTTCTGCCGTTGCAATATTCTTCTTGTAGGATGCGAGGATGGCCATCTTCAAAAACTAACCAAGGACCAAAAATACACAGTCATTTCCTTTCTTGGCGGAAAAAAGGCCAGACATGTAATACATTGAGAAGGATTCCCAAGGCTTCTCGGGAGTAGGAAGAGGGGTGTATAAGCCTTGCTTCTTGATGGATGTCTTGGAAATGGCACAGGAAGTGAAATATCTGATATACTTGCCAATGTCCTGTCGAATTTTTGGCCAATAAATTTTTTTCTGAAGAACGACCACAATGTTCTCCACGCTAAAATGTCCTTCCATTTGACTATAGTGGATTTCCTAGGTCATCTTTGCACGCTCTCTTGTAGGAACACAAAGATGGATCAGATGGAATAACAGTCCGTCCTGAATGTGAAAATCAGTGACAATTGTGCCTGTACCCAAGAGATGATAGGTGGTAGTGAAGTTCGGATCTTGCTGATAAAGTTGGGGCCACTCAGATGCCTCATGTCCAACAAAACCTATTTCTACCCACAACCTTAGTGATAGTGTAAGGCCCATATAAAAGTGGGCGAAGCTTTCGATGGGGCCCCGTGAGATGCTCCTTTTGCAAATGTAATTAGACTTTGTTGCCAACCTGAAACTGGTGTGGTACCCTATGTTGATCATGGCGCTGTTTGTACTTAGAATTGGATTTATGCAAAATCTCCTGGACATGTTGGCAAATGTGCTGAATCCACTCAATGAATATGGTGGATTTGTCAGTCTTAGAATGAACATGGGAAGAGTTTGTCTGTGTGGTAGAAAGAGGTAGTGCAACATCCATGGGACCCAAGGGTTGGAATCCTAGCCCCACCTAAAATGGGCTCTGGCCGATGGATCTATGGAGAGCCCTGTTGTAACTGTGATGAACATAGGGGAGAATCTCATCCCATGTACGTGGATTCTTAGAGTTGTACATGTGCAGAATCTGCACAATCATCTGATTGAAAACCTCTATTTGGCTATCTGTTTGGGGGTGGAAAGAAGTGGATTTAGTGAGCTTGTTGTCCAACACTGACCAGAGACTCGACCAAAATGTGTTGAGGAACCTGCTGTATCAGTCAAAGATGATGGTCTATGGTATCCCAAAATGGACCCACACTCATTCGAAGAAGATCTTGGCAGTTTCTGCCGTTGCGATATTCTTCTTGTAGGATGTGAGGATGGCCATCTTCAAAAACTAATCAAGGACCACAAATACACAGTCATTTGCTTTCTTGGCAGACAAAAGGCCAAACATGTAATACATTGAGAAGAATTCCCAAGGCTTCTCGGGAGTAGGAAGAGGGGTGTATAATCCTTGCTTCTTGATGGATGTCTTGGAAATGGCACAGGAAGTGAAATATCTGATATACTTGCCGACGTCCTGTCGAATTTTTGGCAAATAAAAATGTTTCTAAAGAATGACCACAATGTTCTCCATGCTAAAATGTCCTTCCATTTGACTATAGTGGGTTTCCTAGATCATCTTTGCACGCTCTCTTGTAGGAACACAAAGATGGCTCAGATGGAATAACAGTCCATCCTGAATGTGAAAATCAGTGACAATTGCGCCTGTACCCAAGAGATGATAGGTGGTAGTGAAGTTCAGATCTTCCTGATAAAGTTGGGACCACTCAGATGCCTCATGTCCACATGAATGGAGCACAATGGTGAGTGCAGCCACAAGAGATTGACCGAGGCAGTCAAAGACACAATTTGAGATCCATGTCTTATACTTGATGTTGAGATGGAATTGCTGCATGTAGGTGGACCACTTCTGATGGTGGTCATTCTTCAATTTCCCCTGTGTCTGTATGAACTACAAAGGCTTGTGATCAGTGTGGATGATTGTCTCCTTTCCCAAAATGTAATGGTTCCATTGACGATAGGATTGTACAATGGAATACATTTCCCTATGATAGGTGGGGTATTTTTGGACAATATCTGAGACTGTCTCACTATGGTATGCCACCAAATGGCTGTGTTGAGTGAGAACTACACCTACAACATAGTTAGATGCACCAGTATCAATCTCAAATGATTGATGTAGATCGGTAAAGGAGAGTACTGGAGATGAGAACAAGTGACGCTTCAGATCATTGAATGATTGTTGTTGTTCCTTCCCCCACACAAAATTTTTCCTGCCACCGCCCTTGGTCACCTGGTTGAGGGCCCATGCAATATGGTAGAATCCCAACATGAATTGTCAGTAGAGGTTGGCCAGTCCCAAGAAGTTTTGAAGATCAGTTAGTGTGGTCGGGGCTGGCCAATCACGGATGAATTGGATTTTAGCTAGATCAACATGTACCCCATGCTCATCAACAATGTAGCCCAAGTATTGGACCTTGAACATGCCAAAAAGACATTTTTCCAAGTTGGCATTTAGGTTGTGCTGTCACAGAGTGCTAAAAAACTGTTGAATATGCTGCATGTGATCCTCCCAAGTTCTTCTGAAGATGAGGATGTCATCCAAATATACCACCACAAAGTAGTTCGTGAAGGGTTGCAATACATCATCCATCAACCTCATGAAAGTGGCTGGTGCATTTTTTAAGCCAAAGGGCATGACTGACCATTCAAAGAGACCTTCTTTAGATTTGAAGGCTGTATTACATACATCAGTTGGTTCGATGGGAACCTAGTGGTAGCTATAATTTAGGTCAATCTTGCTAAAGAAATTTTCCCCCTTGAGTTGGTCAAGAAGGTTCTCAATCCTAGGAATTGGCTACCAGTTCCCAACTGTGATTTTGTTTAAGGCTCTGTAATCAATACAGAGTCCCCAAGTCCTGTCCTTCTTCTCTACTAGTATAATCGAGCTTTCTCAATGGGAGGAGTTGGGTCTGATGTGCCTCTTTTGAAGAAGCTCTTGGATTTGATGCCCGATTTAGTCATTTTCCATCAGATAGACTGGTCAATTATGTATAGGTGCACCGAGGGTCAGATTAACTGGATGCTTGACTTGGCAGTGTGTCAGTACCTCGGTGGGTGAGGGGAATATGTCTCTATATTATTCCATGATCCTGTCCACTTGCTTTTGCTGCAAAGAGAGGCTCTGTGTAGAGGCCACAAATGTGGCGACAACCTTCTTCTTACCGTGATCACGAATCACAAAGAAGACAAACCTCCCGGTCTATGAAATGACCTTACTGCATTGCTTAGCAGAGATTAAAGAAATAGAGGCAGGTGACACTACCTATGGTATCTTGTACAATTGTCTACCCAAAGTAATAATAACACTGCAGTGTCTAGAATCATATACATGACACTTCCACAAACATGGTTTTCCTAAAAGAACATCAAAAACTTCAAGCGAAGAAATATCACACAATACCTCATCTTTGAAATTCTTGATTCCATAGGGTAGATGAAACTGTTGGCTTACACATAGATCTCTTCCTTGGCAAAGCCAGCCAGTGGTGTAGGGCTACAGGGTGTGGCGTCGTTGGAAGGTCTAGCCGCTTGACAACCTCTTTTGAAATCAAGTTCTTCTGACTGTCACTATCAACAATGAAATGGAGCAGAGAAATGAAGAAGATCCCCCTTTACCCACATCTGTGACTGAAAGAGGAATTCCCCTTCCTCTGGTTCTTCTAGTTTGCTTGGCTGTATTTTGGTGGTAGAGACGATGGCACTGGGTTCAATATCGATAATTCGCTTCCCTCCTTCGGGATTTGATTTGGAATCAGAATCGGCCTTTGACTCAGAAGCCTTCAACTCATCCACGAGTGACTTCTTGGAGCGACATTATTCAGTGTTGTGCCAAGGGATTTTATGGTACTCACACCATTTTCCCATGTCCGTGTTCGTCTTCTCATTTCCCTTCTTGTGTTGCAGCTTGGAATGGTTGTCCTCAGAGAGACCATCTCGGTTCAGTCCCTTTCTATTTGGGTTGGGGCTTCCTTTTCTCTGCTTTGGATGTGAGGAGTTTCCAGATCCAAACTCTCGCCTCTTCTTCTTAAATTTCTGCTCGATCTTGACAGTGTATTTATAATTCATTCCCAATGAGGTGATGTCCAAAAACTCCATTTCTGTTTGAATCTATCTATGCAAACAACCACTATATTTGAGCACCATATGACGCTCAAAGTCTTTGATACCCAATTTGGTATGTAGGGTATGGAAAATATTGGTGAAATATGGTACTGTTTGGTCCCTTTCTTGACACAGGGTGGTCCATCTGGTATACCGGTCGTCATAGCTTCCAACATGGTAGTACTGTTATTTAATGGCGTTCCGGAAGGAATCCCATGTAGGGGCCACCGAAAATATTGAATATTCCTCTACAAACCTTTACTTAGAGTAAGTATCCCACCAATCCTTAACATGGGGGATGACCTTGAGGAGTGCAAAAGTAATCTTTTCCCTATCGAAAAAATTATTGACCCAAAAATACCCTTCGATCAGATTCAACCATTTATCTACAACATCCGCATCTATCATTCCTTCAAATAATGGAATATCAAATTTACCTGTACCTTGAAGGGGGTTACATGGCCACTTGATGAATATGCTTCTCTCATGGGCAACTGTTGAAGGATCTACGCAGATTTTTCCATCATTTCATTTCTTTATCGCACGAGGGATTCCTCGAGCAACATTTTAGTAGGATCTACTATTCCATTATATTTATTTTCGTCCCCCATGTGTTGTTGTAGGGCTTGGCACGAATGATCTTGCAACGACTCGATTGGTTCGAGTCCCAACTTCTTGTATCTAGATCTTGTTGGGGACATGCACGAAGAAAAATAAATGAAGAGTAGCCGCTCTGATACCACTGATCCAGATTTAGGAGTGAAACAAACTGATTCCAGACTGAATATAATAAACACATAGATATAAAGAATAACACAAATATCCAGTGAACAACATCTTCTATTAAATAAATGAAATATGCTGAAATTGTAAAACTGGAGAACTAAAACACTTGCTTGAATGGTGGTAGCTATCTCTGAGAAGAGATGTGGCTTCTACGTGCATCCGTCTGAGTAGAATGATTCCAATGAGGCTCCAGAGTCCTTTTTGATATTACTCATGAATGCCAAAATCCTAGACATCCAAAAACATAACCCTCGAAGGTGAAACTCCAAAAGTCATGTGGGCCCCTATGGGTAAATTGGTACCTCAACTTCCCAAGGTCATAAATTTTGCATATGACCTTCGTTTTAGGCGCGTGATAGCCTATTGGGAAGGTTTTTAGAGAACTACACATTCCACTATCAACCTCCAACTTCGTCTATAGTTTGACTGTGACGAGCCAAAAAAAGTGTTTAGGGCCCCAAAACGACCCTGGAAGTGCAAAAAGATGTGCTGACATGTAAACATACAAAATAATCTAGTTGGATTAGGTGAGAGGCCAAAAGTATCCAACTAGAGGATGTGTAGGGATTCAGACAACCCCAGAAGTGTAGAACCCACAATTACAAAGAAGTACATAAGAATGTGCTTAACAAAAACTGACAAGAGGGGCCAGTTGGAATAGGTGGGTGGCCACCAATATCCATGTGGACTACATGCATCTACTAAATATGGTTTTCCAAGAGGCACATAATCAACATTTTCCTCCCAAGAATCATCCCCATCAATGTCATAGATGGATCCCCAAAATATGTCCAATAATCCATCCCAAACTATGGCTATCAAACTGAAATTTTTTCTAACTAAATTGAAAAACTTGGATGTTCTCATTCTCATCACATGAATAAATATACACATCTAACGTTTCATCATACAAGGAATTCTCTTCAAAGACAACACTCTCCAAGTTAACCAGTCCATTATTAAAATCTGAATTTTGAAAAGAATTACAAGTTACACTATCGTTGTCTACATGGGAAGATTGAGTGGATACTTCATGACTATTGTCTTATGAAAGTGGCCGATGGGATGGTGAACAAGGTTGCAATTTATCTTGAAGATGGACATATTTCTTTTTAACATATTTTACCAAGTAACATAAGCATTATATCTCATCTTAATCTCAACCAAGAAAGAACTTGAAGGATTCTTCTCATGGACAATCATCAAACCAATAACCTTCTCTTCCATTTTAGCACAAATTCAACCCAAAGACATGTGAAATGATCCCAAGCCATTATGCCAGGATCATCACAGTTTGGGGTGTCTTTTAAAAACTTTTTTTGAGTGAGGTATTTCGTCAAACACTTTGCTGATCTATTTGTTTACTTGTGTTTACTTGCTGAATGGCCTCTTGATTTCGGCCTTAGGGTTTACTGATGTGTTTATATGAATGTTTGCAACAAATAACAAGAATAGACAACCATGGAACATACCTCAACCATATGCAATATGATAGACAAGCCAAAACATCTCAAATATGCTTTAATTCATAAGATAGAAGAACCTGCTATAATGGAGATGCCGATCTGGAATTCTCAAAAAATGGCTATGAAAATAGATAATAGATCTTCTACAAAAATCTCCCGATAATACAAAATAAGCCTCCAAAGGCTGGATAAGAAATGAAGACCAATGCCATGTCCTGTTGGATAGCTGAAGCTCCTGAACAATTCAGCCCTGGTGCCAAAGATGTCCAATCACCTCAAGAAAGATGCCAAACAATAGATTGGGTGATGGCAAGAACAACCCAGGTGCCCGAATCTCCAAGATCCCTCTCAAACCCTGCAGATCTGAACTCCTCCACTAAATGGCGCACCCCACTGGATGACTAAAACCTTAATAATTTAGCCTCTCTCCTAGAGACCTCCAACAACTCCACCAATCCACTAGAATGATAGATCGGGGCACGACAATGAATACCCAAGTGCTCAAATAATCAAAATACCTGCTAGATTCTTAGATCTAGCTACCCTCCAAATAATGGTGCGCCCTCCTCTTGGGAAATCCTCCCACTGTTAATACAAATAATCCTGCCACTAAAATGCCTCCAGAAACCACCAAGAATGATGCTAGGACACCTTCAAAGAAAACCCAATACCTGGAATTCTCGAAATCACTTCTCCTTAGCTAGCATGAATCCTCCCTCAATGAATGGTGCGCCCCCCTTGCTGGAAACCCCCAACTGGTGTGCCCTCTCTCTATTTGCACAAGTCACTGATGTGGAATCCTCCTACAACTGAGTAGATCTAGAACTAGAATGGTGTGGGAGCGTATTTCATCTCTGAGACCAAGCTCGGGTCAAAGTAGGTGGAATATTTCACCACCAAATCTTCCTCTAGGGTTTGTTAAGTCAAAACCCTCAAAACCCCCAATGTTGGGCTCACTAGCTAGAAACCAGATATCAAAATAAGATCATACATGAACGAATGAGAAGAGGCCCTTGCCTTCCTTTTATACTTTTTGTCTCACCTTGTCCCTCCAAAGGGACTTTCATTTTATTAATAATTAATTAATTAATTAAATCACTTTAATTAATTAATTAACCTTTTTACCTCTGAAAATCTCCTTATCTCTCCTTGTGGCTTCCCTGGCCACTGAAAGTCACTTCTAGCCATGCCATCATGTAGTGTTTCTCCTCACGATTCCAATGAGATATTACACTGAGAGGTTCCTCCAAGTAATGTGCCCAGAATGACCTCTTCAGTGATTTCAATTAACTTATAGCTCAAAATAGTCAAAATCATGGAAATTGTCGGAATGCAACGAAACCAAAGCCAACCTCTGCGGAATGGCTCATAATGATAGAATATGATGATCAATGAAAGTTGGACCCCACAATGCCTCTCAAATACCCATGCACTCACTATAACACCCATCTGGCTAATCTGGTCATCATAAATCTCCGCACTGTGATGATGTCCCAAAGTGGGGACATTACAGTCCTCCCTGCTAGAAAATTGCTTGTCCTCAAGAAATACCCAAATCCCTCCATCTAGCTACTCTGACTCTATCTATCTCTGCTATGCTGGTCCAATATGTCACCTCATCTTCGCTCCAATTGGGGTTTTTCATGGATGTAAACTTTTGGAGCATTATTAGAGGCCCAAGTCTCTTACAAAGTACATGATATTCTCTTTCACAATGCACAACTATTCCAACAAAATCTGTAGACCCTATCTTTCCTTATGTAAGATCCCTCAGGATGGTAGGAGTCTAAGATCTGATACCATTGTAATGATCCCAAGCCATTATGCCACGATCATCATGGTTTGGGGTGTCTTTTAAAAACTTTTTCTGAGTGAGGTATTTCGTCAAACACTTTGCTGATCTATTTGTTTACTTGTGTTTACTTGCTGAATGGCCTCTTGATTTTGGCCTTAGCGTTTACTGATGTTTTTATATGAATGTTTGCAGCAAAAACAAGAATAGACAACCATGGAACATACCTCAACCATATGCAATATGATAGACAATCCAAAACATCTCAAATATGCTTTAATTCATAAGATAGAAGAACCTGCTACAATGGAGATGCCAATCTGGAATGCTCAACATATGGCTATGAAAATAGATAATAGATCTGCTACAAAAATCTCTCGATAATACAAAATAAGCCTCCAAAGGTTGGATAAGAAATGAAGACCAATGCCACGTCCTACTGGATAGCTGAAGCTCCTCAACAATTCGGCCCTGGTGCCAAAGATGTCTAATCACCTCAAGAAATATGCCAAACAATAGATCAGGTGATGGAAAAAACAACCCAGGTGCTCGAATCTCCAAGATCCCTCTCAAACCCTGTAGATATGAACTCCTCCACAGAATGACACGCCCCACTGGATGAATGAAACCCTAATAATTCAGCCTCTCTCCTAGAGACCTCCAACAACTCCACCAATCCACTAGAATGATAGATCAGGGCACGACAATGAATACCCAAGTGCTCAAATCATCAAAATACCTGCTAGATCCTTAGATCTAGCTACCCTCCAAATAATGGTGTGCCCTCCTCTTGGGAAATTGTCCCACTGTCAATACAAATAATCCTACCATTGAAATGCCTCCGGAAACCACCAAGAATTATGGTAGGACACTTGCAAGGAAATCCCAATACCTGGAATTCCCAAAATCACTTCTTCTCATCTAGGACAAATCCTCCCTCAATGAATGGTGCGCCCCCCTTGCTAGAAACCCCCAACTAGTGCACCCTCTCTCTATCTACACAAGTCACTGATGTGGAATCCTCCTTCAACTGAGTAGATCTGGAACTAGAATGGTGTGGGAGTGTATTGCATCTCCGAGACCAATCTTGGGACAAGGTAGGTGGAATCTTTCACCACCGAATCATCCTCTAGGGTTTGTTAAGTCAAAACCCTCAAAACCCTCAAAACCCTCAAAACCCCCAATGTTGGGCTCACTAGCTAGAAGCCATATATCAAAATAAGATCATACATGAATGAATGAGAAGAGGCCCTTGCCTTCCTTTTATATTTTTTGGCTCACCTTGTCCCTCCAAAGTGACTTTCATTTTATTAATATTTAATTAATTAATTAAATCACGTTAATTAATTAATTAACCTTTTTACCTCTGAAAATCTCCTTATCTCTCCTTGTGGATTCCCTGGCAACTGAAAGTCACTTCTAGCTATCCCATCCTGTAATGTTGCTCCTCCTGATTCCAATGAGCTATTACACTGAGAGGTTCCTCCAAGTAATGTGCCCTGAATGACCTCTTCAGTGATTTCAATTAACTTATATCTCAAAAATAGTCAAAATCATGGAAATCATCGGAATGCAACGAAACCAAAGCCAACTTGTGAAGAATGGATCATAATGATGGAATATGATGATCAATGCAAGCTGGACCCCACAATGCCTCTCAAATACCCCTGTACTCGCTATAACATCCATCTGGCTACTCTGGTCATCATAAATCTCCGCACTGTGATGATGTCCCAAAGTGGGGACATTACAACATGCCTCATATAAATATGTTAGATGCTCCTCATTATCATATCCACACATTCAATAATTATGAAATTTCTTAACAAGATATGGAAATGACTTTACCATTTTAGGGTTGAAATCACAATACCAATCCCATGCATTTTTTCCATTCAAATAAAATGAAAAGAATCTCATCAAAACATCTTCATGGACAATATTACATTCTACAATAAGATTCACGAATGATGAAAGATACATAAAAACCAAATGGGGATGCTCCCAAAATCTTGGAACATGACGAATCCAAATCCAAGGCTGAAGATGATGCAAAGATCTAAGATTGCATGAAAAATACAAATGTGTAAGAAACTATTCTCAAAAATTTCCTTTGGATGGGGCCATTAACTTGAATCCTCAAAATGTTGAAATCTGAAAATACATGCATACCATAATACTTCATACAAAATATGAAAAATGGAGTCACCAATGTGAGTTCTTCAAGTGTTTGTTTGTTGTCCTCACCTCCAAAATCATCAAACTATCAAATGTAGAGTTTCCAAGATGAAAAAAATATCTTCAAAACAAAAACTTCATTAAAGAATATCTTCCGAGAAAATGATTTTATCCCTAACACTAATGCCAAAATGTTACAACAAAATCTAGTTCCCCCAAATGATGTAAAGTTCCAAGCATCAAGGGGCTAGTCTTGTGCAACTCAGGAAGGCTACCCACTATTACCTCAATAATTTTTTTCTCTCACTTTAGGTTGGTTCTTCTCCAATTCAAGGGGGGTGTCTGTAAATAAGATATATAAGGCTATGGAGTGGGGGTCTTCGGTCATATGGGAAGACTAAGCCTTAAAAAATGTCTAGTTTTTTTGGTATATATGGAAGGAAAAGGAAACATAGAAAGGGTTATGGAAGAAAAAGGGAATGGAAGAGGGAAACAAGGGAATGGAATGATGAGAGACTAGTGCCTAATAATATAAGGGGTTGATGGAGTCACGGGACATTGAAAAATGAATAGACTTGTTCTTCATCATCAAATACTTTAAGGTAGGCTATGAGGTAAAATAAATAATTTGACCCCCTTCACCAACTNTAGATAAAAAATCTAGTTCGATACCTTCATCAACTAATTGTGTTCCTAAGGTAAAGTGAACTCATTTGATACATTGAACCTTAAGATGCTTGCTGGAAACTATGATGTGGAAACTAGCATGGGAGGACTTAATTTTCCACACATCAAATCAATATAATTAAAGGTGTTGTTTTTTAGTTGAATTATATACCTATTCACAACTAAATATGATAGAAGAAAGGATGATAAGAGTAGAAATAAAACAACAAATAAGATGAGGAGAAACTCCTCAGATTGCTTATTTCTAGAAGAGTAATGTTCTCATTACTAAGCCTTAATGTTAGATTGAAAGAAACAAGTTCCTTTATCAGATTAACAATAGAGGACAATCTTCGCGNTACTAAGCCTTAATGTTAGATTGAAAGAAACAAGTTCCTATATCAGATTAACAATAGAGGAATAACATAAAAATAACAATACCTCACCCTTCACATCTTCAAAGGTTTGATACACAAGGAAAGCTCAACATCCTCATCTCCAAGCTCCTACAACCTCCTTCACCCCTCACATTGCGTCACTTGCTAACACCAAATTTCCAATTACCCTTGAAATGGAGAGAAACTCCTCTTTATATAGAGTGAGTTAAGTCCCTCTTACAATAAAATACATTATCTTCCTAACAAACCCCATGATAAGTCAACAAATTGTAAAATATCAGAGTAGTCACCAACTAATTAAATCTTAACATGTGTTCACAATGATTAATGCTCAAATATAATCATAGTCCTCTTCAAATAATCACCAACTAATTAAATCATGATTAACATGTGTTCCAATGAGGGGTTCACTCTACTAAAGTGTTGTACCATGAAAATAAAAGATGGTAACCCTAGCAAAACTCTAATGTGATAAAAAATAAACATAAATCCCAACCTAAGGTGCATTGCCACCAAGGGATTATTACATCAAAAATCATCATCCAACCTTAGGAAAAGGTTAGATCACCATTAAATCATATATAGTACCCCCCCTCTAACTCAAACTTAGTAAAAAGTACATCAATGAGGGTACTAACATCATCAAACACATTCCACCTAGGTGATGTCTAGCAAATGTTACATCATTAAGTTATATCACCTGGGAAAATCCCACAAAGGAAAAATGCATCATCCCACCATAGAAAAATCATATGATAATGGGACATAACAAAGTGCTAACCCATCCAATCATAAAGTATGTTCCCCATCACACATCCAACACATGAGGACCATGTAGATCACCTCCTCCTAGTTACACATTAACACACCAAGTCACTAGGAAACATAAACTACATCATGAAACATCTACCTCCTAACACCATCATCATCTAACCCCTTGGGGGGATAGACCCATCATCCATGAACAAGATGTAGTGCCTCCAAGATGAATGAGTACACCACAAAAAAATCATAATGAGAAAAAATGCTCCAAAACCATCAGATATGCAACCAAGGGGTGAACAACAAGGCAAGCACATGTGAGAAGACCACTAAGAAACAAGCATAATCATCCAACCAAGGAGAAGTAAGACTCTCGCAAGCCAAATACCTCCATCAATTAATATGATTCCATGAAGAGAAGGGGATCCATGAAGATGTATCCCCTAAGTTAGTCCAAAATGTCCAAGGAACCAACGACAAATATCCATCAATGTGATGAAATTCACTATGTGGAACCTCATACAATATTAGGTGTAACAAGTAAAAAACCGTTTTGGTTTTAGAAAAAAAAAACTAGCAAAGACTAGTTTTTTTATGAACCGGTTGGTTCATACAAGAATTGGTTGAACCAACCGGTTCTGATATGGATTGATCCATCTTGAAATCGCCTAACCCACGATGCTAAAAAAACACAAAAAATAAAAAAAATAAAAGTAACATTGAAAATATCCCCCTGCCGATCCCTAATCCAACACTATATAATGGTTCCTTCCACTCTTCTCATTGATAATTTTTGAGCATGTGAGGTGACACGTATCTCTTTGAGCATATACACATGAAGAATATAAACTGTTTGGAACATAAATTCTTCAATGATTTAGTCTTCACAATAGATGGTGGTCTTATAGGAGTTGCAAGTCTCTATTATCACACAGATTGTATCTTGGGAAAATCCCAACCTAAATCACAAAGGTGTGACAACTACAAGAGTATTTACCCACTTTCACCTTAGATAAACACTCCCCTCACTTTAGTGACGATGAAATCACCACAAGGGGGGAATCCTGGGTGACCCTAGGGGGATTGAGATGAAAAGTAATAAAGGATGAAGGATTCCCCTATAGGTCAAGGTCAAGAGTAGAGGTGAGGCTTGGGAATGAGTCTTGTGAGAAGGGAAATGGTTTCCAACGATGATGTACCTGAAAAACAATGTTATCCCTACCAAGTACAAGACAATACATAGAAATAGATCCCTCAAAACCAAAGGTTATTTAACAAGAAACCTTGCTGTCCAAAATTGCAGCAGTATGGAAATATATATATCAGCAACAAATGATAATAAGAGCTGCAAATTTAACCACCAAAATCAAGTACAAGATGTTGGAAACAAAGCTAGCAATGATTAGTTAAACTTCCAATAATTAAAACAAGACTTTGATGGTGATTAGAGGGCTGTTGATTAGTATTATTAGTAAGATTTGTAACAGCCTTATGGCTGTAGAAAACAATTGCTACAGAATCAAATTCTAGCTACCAAACTTAACAAGCAATCCACCCAAAATATAGCTAGCAACTAGTAGATTAATTATAGCAACTTGCAAGTGAAATTTAGTGGTAGAATAGTGAGTAAACCAAGAGATAAATATGAGTTTGCTGAAGACCTATTGGCTGTAGCATAAATTTATAACAACAATGAGAATCACTTGGCTAATTAGGATGCCCCTAAGGAACAAGAAAGTTTATAGCATGTATAATCAATTCCAACTTGAACAATTGCAATATCTCAAGAAATCACATTTATCAATGCATGGATATACAATCTCCAATGAACGTATATTAGTGCCTTGTCAATTGTGTTAATGGAGTCTCTTGTACATGAGATAGGGTTTATTACTTCTCTAGGGGTGTAAGCCTTTTTACTCCCTAGAACAAACAAACCCTAGCAAGGTAAATCTACAAGGGTGTAAGCCCTTTTACTCCTTGTAGAAACCTTTGCAAAAGAGATTTTTTCAATGACAAAAAGATGGATCTTGATGGAGAGTGTATGCTCTTATACTCCTCCAAATATTTAGACAAATTAACTTTGAAACAAGAAGAGACAACACAATATGCAGAAAATTCCTTACCAATTTCAAGAGATAACATGAAAACCATTATTTATCAAGAATATTCCATCATAATTGCAAAGAGACAAGCATCAAGAGATAACACCTTAGAATTTTCCTCCAACAGACAAGTAAAGCACCCACAAATCATCAAGAGAGAGATAGAGCGAATTTCCCAAGTAGGGAGAAAATTTCAGCAAAAAAACATGTAATTCTCAAGTGAGGGTTATGTTAAAATGAAATGAAAGCGACCTTTATTTATATGAGGTCACTTAAAATTTTTTGTCCACATAAGTTTTTCCACATTCTAATTTTAAGGAGGCTGACCTTATTAATTTTACCTTACAACTTCCAAAATACAAAATACATAAAGTAAATTCCCATTTAGGGTGGTGTCATGCCCTAGAAGGGTGACACAAGCCTCCAAGGTGAGATATTTTTCCTCATAGTGGAATTCGTTGGGCCTCCAAAAGCCATGTTCCTTTTCATCAAGTGCTCTAGTGCATTCCATGTGTCTCTCTCTCCATCAAACCACATCACATCACGATCAAACCATGAAACCCCATCAAAAACCCTATCCTCCTTGTGACGTCTAGGGCATAGAAGGTGACGTTTTAGGACTCTAAAGGCCAACATTGAGGTACAAAGGGCCACCAATGTGATCATATCATGGTGTTCAAGTTCCTACAAATTAAACATTCATCCTCCCAAGTGTCCAATGAGAGGGGGCACATCATCCACCCTATGGGATTCATGCCCCTATGAAGGCCCAAGTAAGATTGTGCCTCCATGAACAAGATTTCACCTAGAAAGGTGCAAAGACAAAAAAGTACGCCCTCCAAGGGTTCACAAGTCACAAGTGTCATGCCAAGTAAGCCATATTTAATAAAATAACCACCCAAACATGTGCATCAAATCCCCCCTTTTCAAAATAAACAAATGCTCAAAGACCTTATACGACTTGCCAAATTTAAGTATGGAAGGGTTGTCATGGTGCCCTATTGGGTAGATCATTCCCCAAATCAAGGAGTGTTTCCCAAGAAGACCCTCTCTAATTCATGTAAAAAAGTATGAGGTGGATGGGGGTGTGACTTTTGGGCATGGGTTTTTTTGACATACAAGGGCTTACATTGTCTCATTTATGGGTGCCTTTGTAGAGGGTGTTTTGCATCCTCATTTTCATTGCAACCTTTTCCCAATATTTTTATTTTCCATTAATTGATTAAGTTCTGAACATTGATTACTATATGCAAGGGAAATCAAAGAGTACCACAATGCCACTTGAAGCTAGGAATACATTGAGTGCCATGTGCAAGGAAAGTAAAATATAACACAAATGCATTCCCTCAACAAGTGGGACATTTAGTAGTTCTGTGTTTCGTTTTATAGGTCCTTGATTTTTTTGTGGAGAACCATTTAATTTCTCTTAGGAACATTAGGGGGAGCATCTAGAGAAGTATTTTTTTGCCTCTTATCTTTTTCCAGCTGCAAGCCTCTGGGCCTTTAGCCCCTTCTTCCCATGAAATGAGGTACAATCCCTGCTTGGGTCAATAAGTCCGAAAACCCAAAAGATGATAAAACGAAAGGGAAGAAGTGTGGAAAGTGGCAAGTTTTTGATGATAATGGTATGATGAAACTTCAAGGAGACCCCCTAGTAGAAACCTTTTTCCCGAGGGTGACCCACTTACTAGGATACCATGTCAACCACCAAGGTGAAATGAGATAAAAGACTTAATTTCCAAGAAAATGTTTTCAAAATCAAGAAAGGACCCTTTGCAACATGCTCACATGCTTCATTTATTAAAATGAAACTTACCATGAGACCGGACTCATTACCTCATGAAGCAAGACCCACTGTCCTTTGTGAACCAAGTTGGTGTAGTGGACAATGTTGCTGCTAACCAATGGTGATGTGTGGCAAGAATAGTGGCTCTATCCTCTCTTCTGTCTTTTGACACTCCATGTCTACAACCTATGGGCCTTGAGACACCATCTCCTTAGTTAACCCTAGAAATGGGGGGGGGCGGGTAACATGATCTATCAACATGCTCTATGTGGTATTCCCATGTTTTATTGTAGATTAGAATATCGTCAAAGAATACCGACACAAAATTGTGTAGGAATGGTCGAAAGATATTGCTCATGAGTATTTGGAAGGTTGATGGAGAATTGCAAAGGAAAAAGGGCATCACTAAAAAATCATAATAATATTCATGTGTATGGGAGGTGGTATTAGGAATGTCTACATCCTTCCAAACTTGATTTAGTGGTCATTGGAATGAAGGTCAAGTTTAGTGAAAAACTTGGCTCCATGAAGTTCATCCAGGAGGTCATCAATAAGGAAATTTTTCCTTGATGGTCAACTTATTGAGAGCTCGAAAATTAGGACACTTGCACCAAGAACCTTCCTTCTTTAATAATATGACCACTAGTGATGAGTAAAGTCTAGTACTAGGACGTATGATTCCCACCTCCAACAATTCCTAAATGATATTTTCAATTTCATTTTTTTGTGCAAAAGGGTGTTGATAAGGAACTACATTGGGTGGCTGACTACCTGGAATGAGGGGAATACCATGGTCATGCTCCCCACATGAAGGTAGTAAACCTTGTGGTGTTTCAAATCCCTGTTGATTCTTATAGAGAATAAAATGAAAATCATGGTGAATATCTTATAAGGTGATGTTGACTACTTGTATGGCATTGAATTGTGCAATAATACTCGAGTGGCCTTTCTTCAACAACTTCTCCATATGATGAGAGGTGATAATTTTGGGGTAACTAGATGTAAACCCCTTGAGGGTATGTTTTTTCCCTTCCCGAGTGGAGCTCATGTACAATTCTTTGAAATCTGCGGTGATATGTCCCAAAGTGTGTAACCATTCCTTCCTGAGAACTATATCACAACCACCCATTTAATTAACAAAGATGCGAGTTTTGAGATGATATTTTCCAATTTGTAGTTTCATAGTTTCACATCAGCCCCACAATTCATCATACCACCATTGTCGATCATAATTTTAAAATTATATATGGGATGTACATAACAATGGGTTTATTGTGACACTCCCCTATGGATAAAATTGTGGGCGAGGGCCACTGCCAATCAACACAATCACTTTGTGGTGCTAAGAAACTTGATAGGGAATGGAGATAAATTTGGGGTTCCTTTCAAGGAGCTTGCAAGGGGGCTTCATATTTCATGAGAGGGGTGGTGTCTTCCAAGGTTGGTTTAGGAGTATCTTCATCAGAAATATTCTCTAAGTAGTTGTGTGGGGATACATGCATTTGAAAAAATTTATGTTTTTTACATTTGTGCCCTTTGAAATATCACTCATCAAAATTCTAGAAAATATGGATGCGTTGACGTTATTCCATCTCTTCGGGAGATAAAATGTGGATGTGAATTGGCTATGAGTTGGATTAGATGGGGGTAGTTTCCACAGGGGGTCTAGGGAGAGTGGTGAATAAATGTCTCTTGGTTTGTGCATTGATCACTATCTCAACTTCTTTAGCTCTGCCACAATATTCCAACTATCTTTTTGGGCATTGCATCATGACATGTGCTTGAATTTATTCCTTGAGACCATTGATGAAACATTCTTTATAAAATGAATCATATATGAACTTTTTTTGTATTTACACCTGCTCAAAGGTGGTAATTTATAGGATGGGAAATGAACAACTCCACGAATTGAATTGAATTTCATTAGGTGAGCCATACATTAATACAATGAGAAGTAACTTTTGGTTTCATATTCTAAGAGGTTTGAATGACTTTTCCTATTCACCTATGACTCTTCATATTTATCCTAAATTAATATTTACAATATACCATAATCCCAAGGATTAGGTATGTAGCATTTCCCCCTTTAATTAGAAGAGGTCTTTGTAAGTCCAGGCATCTTTCTCAACTTTTCTCTTCCAAGTTTTTGGTGAAGATGTTTGTAATTTTCTCACTTGTGGAATAATGTATCAGTTGAATGGTCTTGTCCTCTAGATGATGTCGAATCATATGGTACTTCATGTTGATGTTCTTTGTTCAATCATGGAATATAGGATTCTTGGCCAACTTTATTGCATACATGTTTTCAATCAAGAGTGGAGTAGAATTTACTTGTTTCCCTTGCAAATCCTCTAGTATCTTCTTGAGCCACACACTATCCTTTGTCTCCTCTGCAACAACCACATACTCTATGTTTATAGTGTAATTTTCTAGAATGGATTGTTTGTGTGATCTCCAAAATATAGATGATGATCCAATACTCCTGAGGTATCCTAAAGTAGACATTCCATTCTCCTTATCCCCACCAAAGTTTGAATCTATATATCCAACTAGTTTGAATTCCTCCACCTTAGAGTATTTGATCCCAAAGTCTTGATTTCCCTTCAATTACCTTCGAATTCTTTTTGCAGAACACCAATTTCCTTCACAAGGTTTTTGCATGAACCTAGAAAGGATCCCAATTGCAAATGAAATATCTGATATAGTAGTGGTAAGGTCGATAAGACTCCCCACAAAATTTCTTTATTTAGTTGCATCCTCAAGTTCATTCCCTTCTTTTGATGTTAGCTTCAATTTTTTCTCCATTGGAGTAGAGAGAGTATTGAAATCGACCATGCAATTTTTTTTCAACAATTCTTCAATGTACTTCTTTTGGGAGATGAATACATGCTTTGGATTATGAGTTACTTCAATAACCAAGTAGTAATGAAGATGTCCCATGTTTGTCATCTCAAAACCCTTCTTCAATTCTTTCTTTATGGATGCAATAAATGATTCATTGTTCCATGTAATCAAAACATCATCTACATACACCACAAGAAATACAACAAATTTTCCAACTTTCTTGACAATCAAAGTTGCATCATCAAGATTAAAATGATTGAAATCGATCTTCAAAATATGCTCAGTTAGATTTCATACCATGCATGAGGTGCTTGATTTAGGCCATACAAATACTTGACGAGATTTCATAACTTATTTTCTTGACCCTTCACAACAAATCCTTGTAGTTGAGACATGTATACATTCTCTTTCAGGTCTCCATTTAGGAAGCCTCTCTTCAAATCCATGTGATGAATCTTCCAGCTATTTTGTGATGCCAAGTACAACAAAGAACAAATGGTATCCCATGTTTTCATGGGGGAAAAAGTCTCGTCATATTTTATTCCTTCTTTTTGTGCATTTCCTTTCGACACAAGCCCCACCTTATGCTTGTCAAGTGAGCCATCTGATTTGTACTTTTTCTTGTAGAACCTTGTATCCAATTGGTGGTTTGGTTCCAAAAGGAGGTTCCACCAACTTCCATGTCCCATTCTTGATGAGAGAATCATACTCTTTCTGCATGGATTCTTTCCACTCATCATGAGAAGAAACTTATTCAAAGGAATTTAGTTCAATGCTAGTAGAAAAATTCAATTCAAAATCACATGAAACATCCATATCATTGACATCACCTGAATCTGAATTATCTACATCACCTCCATCATCTTGTCATGTTGAACTTCTCATTCTTGTATTTCCAACCTCATTGAGACAAACACTTTCAAGTGTCTTAATGAGCTACTTTGGACATTTTTGTGAAGGTCTAGGTTTCTCCACTGATTGAGATGGTGTGTCATTCCCATCAAGGTTTAGCATTTTAATCCTCTCAATCACATTATCCAATTAAAATTCCTGTTTTGATGTATTGGATATATATTCTACATGAAGGGGAGATGTCACTTCAAAATGAGATTCCAAATATTGATCCAAGATAGGGATCTCCCCTTCAATATGTTTACTCTCATCATAAAAATCATGATATGTATTTACATGGGTTAATCTATCCAGATGATCAAGTTGTCGCTCAAAATTTTTGTAATTCTTGTTTAATTCAAGAAAAATCACATCTATGGAAATAGTACTTTTTTTGTTTACCTCATTGTAAAGATGATATGCCTTGGTAGTATTTGAGTACCCCAAGAAGATGCATTTTAGACTCCTCACACCAAGTTTGTTTGTTTGTTTCTAAGGAATTAAGGCGTAGCAAGTGGAACCAAAAACCCTGAGATGCCTCACTGAAGGAATGCATCCATGCCACATTTCATAAGGAGTCTTGTTCCCAAGATCATGAGATGGACTCTTTTTTCTCACATATACTACACATAGAACTACATCAACCCAAAACATCAACTTCACATTCTTGGAAAATAACATTGATCATACAATATTCAAGAGTCTTGTTCATTCTTTCTATTACACCATTCTGTTGAGGATTGTATGGAACAAAGGTTTGATGTTTGATTCTATGTTGGCCAAGATAGTTTTCAAACTCATTAGAAGTATATTCCCCTTTGTTATTAGTATGAAGAGTGCTAATACGAGATTGTATTTCATTTTCAATCTATAAATTGCAATTTTTAAATGTTTCAAATTCTTGAGATTTATATTTCAACAAATAAACCCAACACATATTGGTGTAGTCATCAATAAAATTCACATATATTTATCACCAAAAATAGAAGGAATAGGAATGGGGCCACAAAAATTAGAGGGTATCATCTCTAGATTTCTAAATGCTCTCGAAGTGGAATCATGGAAAGGATGCATGCTATGTTTACCAAGAATACATGAATCACATTGCTTTAAATTTCTTGGAATATTAGGAAAACCAGAAACACAATTTTTCTTCAACATGCGAAGACTATCGTAATTGATATGCCCAAATATAACACACCACAAGAGACTAGAAGAAAATTTACCTTCATCATGGCAAGAAAGGTATGCAAGATTCTGTGCTCGTGCATATGTCCCTTTCAACTTCAACAATGTTTCATCTTCCTATGCTGTCATGACAACCATGTTGTCATAAGACCTCCTTATTTCAACTTGGCCATAAAACATGTGATTAGTATGACCTTGCTGTCAAATGTGCACAAAATATAACAAGTTCCTTTGGACTCAGGAATATAGAGAACATGACGCACAAGAAATTCCAGGAATCCAAGAAATTTGAGCTTGATGGTGGAAATTCATGTAGGTTTGAGACTAGATTTATTTGCAAAGTACATTGCACCATATACATTTCCATTCAATTCTTCAAAAGAATCCTTCTAGAATGTCATGTGGCAAGTAGCACCGATGTCAAGCGACAAGGAATTTCTCCAAGAATAGAATGAAGTTTTGAATAAATATTCATTTATGCCAATATTGCAGTGAGCAACAACAAAATGAGTAGATTCAAGAGCTTTACCTTTGTCTTCCTTTTGTTCCTACCTTTCTTTTATCTTCTCCCATGGGATCCTACATGTATTTTCATCATCTCCATTCTATCCACAATGAACACAGTGAAGATCAAGTCTCTCACCTTGATTGTGCCTACCCCCCTACCTTTGAAATTATTCTTTCCACATTCTCTCTCACTAACTTCTCCTTTATAAGAATCATGTGATTTATTCTTCCATTTTTGAGCAAGACACACAGTCTCTAAAGTTGGATGAGTTGTTTTCCTCTCAAAATCTTTCTCACTTCTACAATTTTCTCCACCAAAGTGTCGAAATCGATGGACTTCAATTGGTTACTACCTTGAAGTGATTCAATATAGTGAGAATATATGGAGTAGAGGGCCTTAATGAAGGTCGTTGGAGAAATTTCTATCTCCACACTAGTATCATAAATGTCGTGCATGATGGATTTAATTTCAAATGCTAAATCCATGGGGTAATTATCCTTCAAATATAGGTTGAATAGATTCAACTGTAATTGAATTAGCTCCAACTATGAATGTGAATCACACAAATTCTTCATCTTATTCAAAGCACCCCAAGATTTTTGAATATATTTGATGTGACGACTCACCTCTTTGTTTACAAAAGAAATTATCAAGGCATGTGCTTTCTTATATTTATTTGTCCGTATGGAAAGTTTTGTATTTGTTGTAGTTTTGGTAGGTGTAATATCTCCATCACAAATTACATCCCAAATATCATTGAATATCCTAGTATGATTGATCTTTCTTGACTATTGTAGATAAATCTCTTTCCCACTGAGCACCACACCAACAATTGACACAAGAGAGTGCATTTTCATAAACAAATTTCTACAATAAAAATAATCTCTACAACAATAATAATAATCAGTGAAGAGTGAATGGACAACATAATAAACAAGAAATTGCATTGAAATAGCTCTAAAGTTCCAAATCTACATATCTACATATAATACAATTCTCTTTCTCTCTAGGTCACAAATAAAATTAGGCCAGAGGTCTCTAGGTCAAAAATTGGGTTGCAGGTTGTCCAGATCGCAAATAAAATTGAGTCGCAGGTCAACCAAATCACAAATAAAATTGGATCGTGGGTTGTCCAAACCATAAATAAAATCAGGTCACAGATCATTCAAATATTGTAGAAAACGTATATTGGAATCACCAGAGGTCATGAAAGTGAAGGAGCAAAGGCATGTTGCCCCTGGTCTTCACTTTTTTGGAGCAAAGAACCAATAGGAAAACCTTGAATCCGATGAGGGTCTCACTAATGGAGTGAATGTCAAAGATGAGGTGAGAGAGATAGTTCAAAAGAGATTACAAAGTTCAAAATATGTCACATATAAAAGGAATCAACATGTATGAATTGTTATCACAAGATATAACACCCTTGTCCAAATCCTATTACAAGGTGCAAGACAAGTGTAACTTTTGGAAGTTGTTTCCACTGTCACCTTAGAAATTACTTCCCTCATTTTAGTGAAGGATGAAATCCAACACAAGGGAGGATTCCCTGGAAACCTCAAGGAATCTCATAGCAATAATGGATCCAGTCTATGGCCTTCTATATTGGTTACTCAAACATACCTCCACTAAATTAAGGTTGTCAAGGAAAGAGTAAGGTGGTTTAATGAAGTAGTTTTCCGATTTTCATAAATGAAGTATCCAAGACAATAAATGATATTAACCAAGTCCAAACAAGTCAAAGGAATGCCCCAAACACCACAAATAAATAAGGAAACTATAGTTTCTATAGAACGTGTGATTAACATACTTAGCTACAACAATATGAAAAGTTGCAATAACAAAAATATAAAAACCCTTTAAACAAGTAATCATGTAATGATAGTGGGCTTAAAATGCAAGCTAAAACTAGAGTTTAGATAACAAATGTTTTCTGAAATGCATGTGGCATGAAACAAATTCAAAACATCCAAGACATCAAGCCCTAAGAGGCTAAGAATTATAACTGCAATGCAATAAATGATGTCAAAGTGTATTCTCAGGGTGAAAGATGCCAATAAACCCTAGATTTAAAGATAAAAAGGTTGGAAATTGAGGGTAAGTCCTTATGTAACAACAAAATTGAGATAGAAAATGGAAATTAGTGTTTAAGGTCACTTGCAAGAGAGAGACACTAGTGTCGTCCAATTCTCTTTGGCATATGGAGTCAAATCATGCACTTTCTTGGAGACCAAAGGTGAAAGACAGACTTAAATAAAAAATCCTAGGGTATTCCACTACAAACCCTAGGAATCTATCCTTTAGGAGGGAAAATCAAGGTAGTCCATTACAAACCCTAAGAAGTCATCCTATGTCTTCTAAGAGACTTTGAACAAGATATCAAGATGGATCTTGGGTAAAAACCTAGGGTATTCCACTACAAACCCTATAATTTTATCCTACAAGAATAGAACTAGGGTAGTCCATTACAAACCCTAGAAATATCCTTGTGTCCTTTAACAAGCTTCAACAAAATGATTTCAAGGGAAAGTAGTCCAATACAAACCTTCCTATGGTTCAAGACAAGGTTTATTCAAGAATAATACAAGATAACATGCAATATCACCACTTTGATAAAACATTCGCTTAATACATCCAATAAATAAACCAAGATAGACCTAAGAAGAACACTTACTAGATAAATCAATGATCACCGTGAAATCCTAGCCAAGAAATAATCCATGAAAACCTGAAAAGAATCCACAATATCATCTCCAAGAGAAGGGACATAAGTCATCCATAGTGAAAGAGAAACATAGAAGACAAGTGTAGTAGTGATTCTACACAAGTTGTGTTATGATTTACAAAAGGTAGTGCTCCCTCTATATATATGAGGAAACCAAGCACTCCATCTCTTTAATAATCCTATAAAACATAATAATCCATGATACAAGGTGGATAGGTCTTAGTATTATCCCCCATATGCCTCCAAAATAAAGATACAATGCTAAAACATGAGAAACATCCTCCTATAAGGCCTCATGTGTGGGTGTAAGAAGCTCCAAGAAGGTGTTGTCATCCTCTAATGGGATACAAAAGGATCCAAACATCATGTGTCTCCCCAAAATGTGCAAAGTATCATCAAAATTCATGCCTCATAAAGAAGTTTACATGCCCTCATCCAAAGGTTCCAATTGATCATCACAAATTTTAGGTCAGCTCAAGCAAGCATCAAATCATCCTCAAGCATGATGTCATCCTGATGTGTGCAACATCCTAGGCTCATAGTGTAGATTTTAAACTTGTACAATATTTACTACAAACACATTTCCAATAAAAGAATAGAAAATATACAATGGCAAATACACACATTACACAAAGATTTTTCCCCTAGAAACCCAAACCGGGAAAACCGACATATTCCATATTCATTCATAGTGATACATTGTTTACAATAGAATATACATATAGGATCCAACAACATCCAAAACCCTAAACCAATGAATTGTATTACTCAACAACCCTAATTCCTTAATCAAAAATAGAAAACCATTGGCAAAAAACATGTGCCGAAAAACACCCAACAATGGACACAAAAATTGAGGCGACACGAAAAATGAGGAAAAATGCGACACGTTTCCAAAGGAAAAATATTTTTCTCAGGGGCACTGCCCTCGAACCCATGCGTAGAGGGGATATCACCCCCTTTCAACCCCCGAAGGGGGGGGGCTAGGATCCCCCCCTCAAACCCCCTTGCGTGCCTGACGCAACGTAGCAGACACTAAAGCTAATTGTACAAAGAATATAACACATACCCAACACCTAGTGTGATGTCATGATTTATAAGGGCTCCATAACCTCTCCGAATAGGTGTACCATCCTCATTAAGAAAAATGACATCCATCCAAACTCTGATGTCCTCAAAGGGGTGCAACATCCAAGTTGTGGGATTCCTACCCTATGGATGACATGCTAGACCATAGGTGCAATGTCCCAGTTCATCAATGCAATGTCCCAGGTCTAGGAGGTGTCAGAAGGTGTCAATAGGAATTCCAAGTCATCATGTAACCCAATTATCATAATTAGGGATCCAACTTCCTTCATGGAGTGCATGGGAAGCATCATCAATGTCCTTCAAAGGACTAGTCAAATAGTGCATCATCATCAAGAAAGGACCATATAATTCAAGTGAAATCAATCATCATAGATAAAAGAGTAATTAGAATCATAAAAAGTAAGACACAAGTTAATGCAAAATCCATGTAAGCAATTGATATTAGGTATCTTCTTCAAACTTCACACAAGCTTAAGACTTTATGCAATTTTCAAAGTTTAGGTATTGGAGGACCATCAAAAGACCCTATTAGGTATACCAGTACCCAAATAGAGGAGTAGTTCTCGAGAAACACATCAAAGAGTAAGTATAAGTGAATAATATGACATGGGGTTTACCTCATGGTCATGGTGTCATTGACATGCAAAGACTTGTGTGAGTTTCATCCCCATAAGTTCCTTTGTAGAGGGAGCGCTTGGTGCATTGAGTTTCCCTTTTCTCAACACTATTTATTTCCACCCCTATCTTTCCTTTTGATATTTATCAATTTCTTTGAAATGCCCTTTTCAAGTTTATGCACTTATTTCGCTGGGATTCAATTAAGTCCTTTCTTTTTCATATCCATTAAATGCATTAGAACTTGGGGTGATGGTCTCATAGTGAGGGGTAGAGCTCAAGTTGATATTTTCTTTTGACTTATCATTCATATCCCATTATTCTTTTTATAACATGCCTTTTTATTCTTTTTTTACCAGTTGCATCAACCTCGAGCATTCAAGCCCCTTCTTATCATAGGAGGATGAAGGTACAAACCTTTTTTGGATACATGTAACAACCACTTCCAAAATATAGGATAACAGAAGGAATTCACATGAAAAATTTTAAGTATGGAAGGGAATAGTACATTATGCTTATCAAGACCTCTCGGTAGTACCCCTATTCCCCAAGAGTGATAACAATTGACTAGGACAATAGGATGGCCACCAAGGTGAAACAAGGAAAAAATAATAACTTCCAAGAAACATGATTCATCATCTGACTTCAACCCATGATCCTCACCTAAATTCCTAATGCATTAAATGTAATACTTTGTATGGAACAATGACTAATGTACCTCATGTGTTCTTGGACCACCATCATCAGATGAACCTATTGATCAAGTGAATGACCTAAGAAACGATGAGGGAGAGGCATCCAAGGGGATGTTGTCTCTGAAAAATGTTGATCATCATCTTTGGGATCAATGCCTACAATGTGGATCATGAATAATGATCTCCTGTAGTTACCCCAATGTGAGAGGGGGTAACATGAAATTTATTAAAAAGTCAACATTCATTGTGAAATTGTCGCATGCCACAAAATATTGTAGATCTCTTCACACCTTCCTATAGATGTTTCTCATTACCTAATCTAATATGAAAATACATTACTCAACTTCAGGAAAGTTTTAGACCTCCTTCAAGTCACTGAGAATGACAAGTTGCAAATCAAGGTTGGAGATAGGGGAAAATCGCTCAAGGAATCCGACAAGGTCCTTATTAATAGAGAGAAAGGAGTGAGAATGTCAACAGGTGCATGAAATTTGAATATGAGAAGCAACTCTAGATCATGGAGTTATAAAAAGAAACTAGTTATCTGATACCATTGATAGTCTGGGAAATGAATAGCTCCATAAATTGAATTGAATTTCAATAAGTGAGTCGTACATTAATACAATGAGAATTGACCTTAGGTTTCGTATTCCAATAGGTATGAACGACTCTTCCTATCCACCTATGACTCTTCATATTTATCCTAAATTAATATTTACAATATACCATAATCCCAAGGCTTAGGTATCTAATAGTAACATAGTCCATAATTGTGTTGGTTTGGCATAATTTTGTTAGGTGTCCCAAATGGTGAGTGTCATGTTCAAAACAAGCATAAAGTACTTACACAAACTAGATCCAGATAATGTAGAATTTATAAGCCTTCTTATACCATTTCCACCACTGCCAATGTTCAACATCTAAAAACAAGGACCCTAATTTTAGTTTTTGTAGGTCATCAATAATTCCATGGAGAGAGAAATAGTGTTCTATTTGGGTAACCTAACCTGAGGGATCAGACCCATAAAAAAAATTCATGTCGACCTTTGTAAAACAATGCCATGAATTATGATCCTAAAAGTGTGGGTGGGAGTTATTATGAAATGACATGTGAATGGACTACATTTCTTAGGCTAGGGATTCCTCCTTGGTTGGGTCAATGCTTGGATATGATACACTAGGATTCAAGTTGTCACATAATAATTTCAATAAGTCTCCATCTGATTTCATTGTTTCATTCATAACGTTGAGTGTAGCCTCCATGCCAACAACCTTTCTATCCAGATATTGGCATTGATCATGTTGGGCCTATTGTTAGTTCTCAAAGTTGGCCATGTTCCAATTATGAACCATGGGACCACCAAATATTTTGTGGAAGTGTTATTTTTCACTTATCTCACTATAATCAACAGATTGAAATGATTTTGTTTAGACATACCCCGAATCACTATATTGTTGGATCCACACAAAAAATGTTACTTGAGAGGGAGATCTAAATGATCAAAGTGACAACATGAATATTTTGAGATAGGTCTCCCACAAGAGTTTTGGTAGAACCCATATATATATTTTTCTTTTCGAGTACTACTCCTATGGGAGTATTACTCCTAGCTAATTATTATTGCGGTGATAAAATCTCCAAATTCTTTCTAGATGCAAAGATGTAGGAATTTTGTTGGTTGGATACAAAAACAAGGGCTTGTATGGTCCTAGAGGCTGAGGGGTGTCAAATTATCTATCTCTCTGATATACTTGTGGGGTCCAATACTGGTACTCGATCCAATATCTCAGGGCACTAAATAAGGAGGCTTAACTGTGATTTTAATCGTACAACTTAACTACCCAGGTACTAGAGAGTGATCTCCTTGAGTGTTGTTATTGGTGTACTATAGAAATAAGATGGCCAATCGATTGATCTAGAGTTGGTTTTAGGTATACCTAGGGGAATTCTGATATACCTGAAGGTACATGGAAGTGAGAATCTGTATACAGGTGTTGTCTGATGTGATAATACTCAAAGAGGTACCAAAAGGGGTTACAAGGGTTTCCAATAAAGTGATTCCACTTTTATTTCTTATGTTTATTCTTCCCCAATTGCATTTTTATCCACTGAATGACATATCATTGTGTTATTTAAAGATGTCGAAATATGTCTAGCCTGAAAAAATTCTACTAAAATTCAGAGGTGTGTTGGCTTAGGAAAGAGCTCTGATACAACTTGTAGTATTCCTCAACCCTTAAAATTGAAACACAACTAGGTATACAAAGAATATAATTGAAAACTAACTAGAAACAAGAGATAATGATATGAATTATGTAAATAATACCCTTAGATTATGATAATGAAAATAAGGAAAACAATGTTTACTTACCTCTTAATGTGGGGAAACCTTTCACTAAGTAGATCTACAAATACACAACACAAGACAAACATTCCATAGTCTCTTATCTCTTTAAACAATTTTAAAATATAAAAAACCCTAACTACTTGTGGTTCCATTGCTAATAGGTACCAACTACCTAGTGGGACTTATAAAGTGGACCCTTTTACATTAAAGATATATCCACTACTATCCAATGGGCCTTATTCAAAGTGGATGGCCACATACAACAATTAACTAACTCCTAGGTAGCCTAAACTTAGTAGGGAGGTTAGGGTAGGAACCTAACTAGATATTTTTGGGTATGATGTAAGAGATGTCTTCCTACACCTCGAGTCTAATGTCATGAATATTTTATCAAATAACTCTTGAGATATGATGGGGATCCCCCAACTAGTTTACTTCCTGATCTAGTTGCACCCATTCAACTAGTACAAAGTTTTCCTTACTAGGAGGTTTGAGGATGTTGAAGTCAACATTTTGGTGGTAAAATTAGTGGAAGGTTTTGAGGTGATTGAAATATTGCAAAATAAGGACCCTTACCCATCACTGTTTGGAATTTAATGGGCTTATGACAATGATTCCATCATTAACTTGAAGAAATGAAAAATTTCCTTCAAGCTTGAGGGAAAGTAGTTGGTACAACCTATTAAATTGTATCAAGGTCCTAGATATAATAGATTGACTGAGGATATGATGGATGGTTCCATGGTATACCATATCTATAATTTGACTACCTAGACAAAATATGACTATGTGAAACCAACAATAGATGGTTTTGTTTGTTAGAAATTTATGTCCTTATTTGATGATGATTCAATAGAGGAAATGTAGAAATAACAAGATCTAAACCACAAATTATATTTTAGGTGGCATGACTCAATTTGACATATCAAGTGGATTGTAGATAATTGAAGAATCCCCTTGTATATGATGAAACTTGGAGTGTATAACTCTTTTTGGATCAGATTGAGCAAGGAGTTGCACCAAATTAACTAGTCCCATGAACCATGGATGTTGCAATTAGGAATAATCTATCCTACTGGTGGGCCACCATTAAAGAGAACCAACAGAGTGAGATTAGGTTCAACCATCTATAAGATATCAATTCTTTCCACCACCAAAGTTTGAAATGTCAGATACCTAGTAGTATGCAAAGTATTTTGAGTTTAAGGTTTCACAATTCTATCAAGGTAGGACTAATTTGAAGACCCATGTAGATAATTCCATTAAATGATAGATGAAAGAAGGGTTCCTTGAAAAGTTTTGAACCCATTGGTTTCTCTATTCTCTCAAGTCGATTCCTAAATATTTGTCCCTATATGAAGAGATGAGATAACATATGAAGGAATGGTATGGGATACACTAGTACTTATGTGCAACGTTCTAATGCATGTGTAGGAATACTAGGATTAATACTGCTCTTAGTAGAAAACATAAATTCCTTTTCCATGATTGGAAAAGTAGGCCAATATCTCAAGTTATTTTGAGACATTGATATTTAGTATTCTCCAAGTGGGAAAAGGAAGCACTTTTTGTCACAAGGTTGAATAGAGTGATGACAGTGAGAGTGACCATGATGAGTTTTATTGCTTCAAGTTGAAGGAGATTGAAGGAGAGCAATTTATGAAATATATTGTGGATGAAGGGCTAGAAAAACATACAAACAAAAACTAAAGTTGAGAAGATAAATATCATAATGAAAGAAGAGTCTAAGATCACCATAGTTTATGATGATTGGGACATGAAAACCATGCCATAAGTTTCAATTCTACTCAAGAATACAAAGACCTCTTCCCTAAGAGTTTCACTAAGATTAAGGGAATAAATGGAGGGTTCAAGGAAATAAAGAGAGAATTGAAATTGGATGAAACCTGTTAAAAGAGGTTGTACAAGTTGAATTATAGAACAAAGAAGAAGGTAAAAGTAGAATAGATTTAATTTTGGCCACTAGGATTATATTTCTAGTAGAAGAATACGATTGGATCAACCTAATTTAGCATGAGAGATTAGAGTATTTGTTGACTTTAGAGGACTCTGTTGCCTCTTCAGGGGTAATGGTCCCAGAGCCACCCAATTAATGAGTGTGGCTTGTTCTAGCTCGCATGAGATCTCTTTCTCATGCCATTCAGATGCATATTTTCTCCTTATTCTCCCTCATTTACATGATGACTTAGGTTCCATCACTCAAATATGAAACCATGGTATATTGATTCTGTTAAATTTTCTTGCTTAATATGTTATTATTAATCTTGATTATAAAAACATCATAATAAGGATCTTACTGAAAGAAACACAATCACAGAGTACACAAGCATTTATCCCAAGAAACCCTCAAGGGGAAGAAAACCTAGCAAAACTTCTTTAATATAGATTCAATAACCAAGTACAATGTCTCTCACAAGAGAGATCTCACCAAATAGAATATCCACTAGAAACCCTAACCAGAACAGAGTAGCACACCACTTAGACAAGGATAGTCCTTTACCAAGATAACCTTCTCCTTTGCTGAGATACTCTTCCTTGTAGCTGCGTCACTTATCCTTGTAGCTGCATCACTCTCAGACTTTCACACTTGATAGAGAGAGCTTGATGAGTGTGTGTACAAATGAGGTGCTAGGCCTCTTATAAATACAAGTTGTCCCCCCCCCAATAATTAGGTCAGGTCCGACCTGTCCACTTTACCTTTTTAATTTACATTTGTATTGTCTAGGCACAATAGGGCCGACTTGTCAATATATATATTTTATCTTTTTCTTTATCCAAAAAAGGGGATAAGAATATTATTTGCATTTACACAATATTTTAACACTCCCTCTTAACAAGAAGGATACTATTTATCTTTTGACAGGTCACTGGATGCCATCATCAATTGAACAATATTATTTGGGCAATATCATCAACTGGATAATCATCATCAACTGGACAACAACATCAATTGGATAACAACTGGGCAACATCATCAACTGGGCAACAACATCAACTGGGCAACATGAGGCATCAATATAATACACTTGGTTATCTGGCATCATGATCACTGAATGGTTCTCCATGAATCCATATTAAAGAAGTTTTGTTCTCTTTACCTTCGCATAGAAGATACTCTTTCTTTATTTCATCTTCACACATAAGATACTCTTTCTTATCTTCACACATAAGATATTCTATGATTTTTTCCATTCTTTTTATGTTCTCCCTTCTCTTGTAGTCATCTATCTCACCCATCCACTGGGGAGGACTACTACCATAGCTTCACTCCTAGTCATCCCACATGAACTAGAGAATCTAAGATGCTAGCCTGGGAAAGACTAGACTCCCTTTCCATGATCCACGCAGGATCATGACACAAACCTCAATATCCAACTAACCATTCCACATGGTCAAGGTTTTTGTTCCAGGCTACTCAATCCTTGGCCAAAGGAGAGTATCTACCCGCTACCCCTTGGAGAAACATACACTCTCCTCTCTGCGAAGGTGGTCACACCCCTCTCTACGAGGGTATTCTAGCATGTCCCTAGAGTATCCAAAACTAAACACTTGGACAGAGGCCAACCTTGGAAAATTTCTCATTCCCCTTCTCTACGAAGGTCTCTTTCTTCTCTACGAAGGTATCTTCTCTTTCTCCTTCTCTACAAAGGTCTACCTGTGGGATTGCTCATTCCTTCTCTACGAAGGTCTACCTGTGGGATTGCTCATTCCTTCCCTACATAGGTCTCTTCCTTCTGTACGAAGGTATAGCTATGGGATTTGAAAAAATCTCTTGTGGTCCAAAATATTTCCATGGTATAATACCATGATACCCATATGTTGGGAACCTTTCATCTATTGGATAACTTTCATATTGATCAAAATATCTCATGACTCATCCACTGAGTAAACTGTTCCATGGACCACTACTTTCCTAACTACATCAAATCACAATCCTCCATTTTGAACTTGGAGACATAGCTCCCTCTTGCACCAAAATAAGAGATTCTTTAACAGTGTAACATCTGATAATCATTATTCTTGAAGTTCTCTTCTATAATATCCTGGGTGACTTCTTGAGTTCGAACATTTATTTCTTTCTGACTTCATACTGGATCAACCTGCTCCCTCTGCATCTATGAGAATGGTACTTGAATAAACTGCAATTACCTGCATCTCATCAACTATATCTAAGTATCCATTTTTCTCTTCATCTTGAACATTTCTGTTCTGCATATTTAGGAGCCTCTTGCTCCTATATAAATACTGGATACTGTCTGGTATTTATTGACTGTCACCATATCATAAGTCCTTCTCATGTTGTCCTTATGCAAGTCAAGGCATAAGTTCTTTATTTTGAGACCTGTAAACTTACTTACAATATGCTTTCTAAGATATGTCACTTAGCCAATCAGTCAATAACAATAAGTAGTAATCAAATAAAACTATATCATGATTTCTATCGGAGTAGTACACATATTTTCTTAGGAAAAAATTGTTCAACCATGTACACATCTGAAACCCTAATCATGAATAAGACTTTTGAACTCTTTTTCACTCTATCTATGAAATTACCAAATTTTCCCTTATTATCATAGCTAAACACATACCTTTGTCACTCTCATGAGTGATCATACCTGAAATAAATATTTTATCTCTTTATTTATCCTCTTCTTTGATACTTCCTTCATAAGTCTGCATAGAGACTGAAGTAAAATGAGGTTAATTAACATTCTCACAAAAAACTAACTTGTAATGAGAAAGTATTAAATTAAACAAGATACTAAAAATAAACATGAATACTTATATTTTGTTTTTGTGTGGGGAGGGTCCATGAACTCCACCATTTGCTATATTTATTCAGATCAAATATCTTCAACTTAAAGTACATAATCCTCAATTTCTACCAAAGCTTTATTTGAGGGAGGAGATTCCTCTTCCTTTGCCACATGTGCTTTTCCCTTTTCCTTATGCTTGGTCTTTTTCTCTTCTTCCTCTGGTTCTGGTACACTCACTGTGACATGTTCTCATCTAGAATCATCTGCAACCTATGCTTCCAAGATATGAAGTTTCCAGATCCTTCCATCCCGTCTTCTACCCTCATACCGGTAGTCATTTTTTCTTGCAGTAGAAACCCTAGCCCTCCGGGCTATAGAAATAATAAAAAATCAAATTTCTTGGATTTGAAAACTGAACTCACCAAACGATGTGCTGGACTGAGGTGAGTATGTTGGTATAATCAATTTCTGAAAATTCCAATTTTTGACCCTTGAAACTGGACCAACGGATTTCTGGACCGGTGCTTCTGGTTTTCCGGTACTTCTGGTTTTTTGGTACTAATGAAAACTAGGGTTTCACTTTTTGGGAGTTCTATCCACTAAAAAGGTTCGTTGAAGGTGCCAATGAGTTCCTTAGGCTAGGGAACACTTTTCTAGATGATCTTTGGGATGAAATTCCTCTTTAATAAAAAGCCCTAATTTTCTTGTACGACAACAATGACGTTTTTCTATGTCTGTGAAAGATGCTCTCTTCAACTTAGCTCTGATTCCATGTCAAAGTTTCTTGCTTAATACATTATTATTAATCTTCATTATAACAACAACATAATAAGGATCTTACTGAAAGAAACACAATCACATAGTACATGTTAGCACTCTGTAATTTGCCCAAGGTTGTGGAGGCAGTCACAGAGGCAACATCAAAACCACTTCGAGTCAGGGATCTAGCCCTCCGAGACTCAGAGAGGGATCTCTCTATCAAATTTTGATTTGTTTGAAATAGGATATTAGGCTAGTTATGCAGAATAGGTTATGTTCTTGGATTTTTCTGTAGATTGGCTGGAAAAGGTTTCACGCTTCCATTGGGCTATGGGGTCTGTTCATAAAGATAGAGATCAAAGAACAATTTATAAGAAGTCTTTTCACAGGGAAATATAATGCAACTATTGGATTCTTTGGGAATAAGTGATGGATTAGCAGAAAAGGTGAGATTATCAATCACAGTAAAGAAACATTTAAGAATTTCTTCACTATAACATCAGAAGACAAACATTTAGATTTTTAAAAGTCAGAAAATAGGGTGTGCAAAGATAAATCCTGTAACTTTAACTCCTTTTAAAAAGATCAGACATACAACACAATGATAAAAAAGGCAAATACAAG
Source organism: Picea mariana (assembly GCA_032191745.1). Taxonomy (NCBI): domain Eukaryota; kingdom Viridiplantae; phylum Streptophyta; class Pinopsida; order Pinales; family Pinaceae; genus Picea; species Picea mariana. The sequence goes on along the minus strand of JASDQU010371968.1, from coordinate 77,240 downwards.
TTCAACGACGAGGTAAAAACTTCACCAATAGCTAACATACAAGAATCCTGTGAAACGTTTCTTTATATTTCTGGAAAATCTCTTGATAGAAGTTACAGTGCTCCTAGCTTGCTTGGGCTTGAGATCAACAACATTTCACATTAAAAATCATCTGAATAAATAGGAGAGATCCCCCAATAAGTTGTGTAAGTCGGATTTAACCACCTCGGCCAAAAATAGCCACAAATCCCCAAAAATCTGGAACTGTCCGCCATGAAAGACGGGCCGAATTTCTGTGAAAAAGAGGTCCACTCAGACATATGTTTCTCTTTAATTATGACACCTGGGAAAAAAATGAAGGAGTTTATTGTATATGGGCATGTGCTGGAAAAAAAACTCCTTTGGTTTCGCCAAATTCACCTCTAGCTCACCGAAACACCTCCCGCAAAATTAGGATTGCAACAGAAGAATGAAAAACTGAAAAAATGGGCCTTGAAGATGGATTCGATTCTCCCTTCTCATGACACCTGTGAAAAAACTGAGAGAGGTTTTTGTTCTTCAGCCCGCGATGAGAAAAAACCTCTATTGGATTTTGAAAATACATCTTCATTTTACCAAAATCGCCTCCGAAAAAAGATTGGTCAAGACTGGTGGTTTTGAGTTTTGGGGGGAGGGCAGTTTTGGAGGGGGAGTGGTATTCCAGACCCCCCCTGAGGTGGTAAGCAGTTTTTTTTTTTGGGGGGGGTCTGATGGCCTATGGAGAGGACACCTTTCCAAGGGTGGTTTAATAAATACAACCATTCCGAACCCACACCCCCCCCCCCTCTTGTTAAACTTCAGATGGTGAGGCGGGGTCCGGAATTTTTCTTACCCGTTGATTTAATTTTGATGTGATGTGAGGTATACGTGAAGTTGGGGGGTGGGTAGAACTTAGGATAGGCTTTGTTTTTGTTTTTTGTTTTTTAATATTATTTTTATTTTAATGTTAATTAATCAAACTCTAACCTAATTACTAACTTAGATTTTTAACTTAATTATTAATTAATTAATTAATTATTAACTAGTTAGTTATTAGCTAGTTTAACCTATTCTCACTATACTAACATTTATTATTTAATATAATTAAATTTATTGTTATTTTTTTTTATTCTAAGTTTGATTATTCATGGATGGGTGGTGGGCGAGATGTGGCTAAGGGACAAAAGGACAAGGGAATGAGTGGTGCAGAGGCGGATGAAGGATGCAGAAGAGGTGATGGAGGATTGGGAAAAATGGATGGATGACACGTTGGGACCGGGCACGCCGGAAAAACCACCTCATTCTGGACCCATCCCCCCCCCACCGTTAAAGGAATAACGGTCGAGGGGGTCCGGAATCGCCTATAGGCTGTCCATCTACGCACTGTCATGCCAACCGTAGATTTGCGCGCACTTTTTAATCACCATTATGGACCCCCCCCACCATTAAAAGTAGAACAATCGAGGGGGTCCAGAATCCACTGTCAACCGTTGATCTACACGCCACTATATTGATCGTCGATCTAAGCGCGTTCTTTATTCTCCAGGCGCGAATGCAACAAAAACTTTGGCTTAGTGATTTTTGTGGGTTTTGTGCGCTGCTTCCCTTGATTTTGTCTCCATGGGGTTAGGAAACACCACTCAGCGTCAACAATCATGAATTTTCTTTTCTTTTCCTTTCCTTGAAAATAATTTGCAGCAATGAAATATTATTTGCAAGCCAAAATACACCCAAAGTGAAACAATTTCCAGTCACCAGATGATACTATGAATTATAGGGTTATAACAGTGTCTCCACCTAGGGATGGAAGCTTCTTTGAGGAGGTGTCAAGAACCACTGAACGCTAGACATGCATACCAATGCCTTATTCTTTGGGCTAATCCCAAAACCTTATTCTACAACCTGTACCTGTTTTGATCTTGCAACTGAAAAGAAATTAAAATGAACGTTGCTGGAAAAAGAGATGCTCAGAATGCTGAGCTTATTCACTTTTTCCTACCTACCCTATGCTAATGATAATTTTGTCGTTCTAAATGATACAATAATGCCAATGCATCCAGTCAAGCAACTTCTCTAACAACTCTGCTCTTTCAATGTTTTCAAACAATATCATAAATAGAACTTGCATAGGCATCATGAAATGCTTCCCATCTTGATCTTGATCACAAGGGGCTTGATAAACACGACATATAACATAAATACTGGGAATGCATTGTGGCTATGTGATGAACAATTTCTCCATATAAATATCCACTGGATCAAGATAAACTTGACCTATCACTAGATATTCAAATTTAACCAACTCAACTTCATGATTTGATGTCGTAGTTATGCTCTTTGCCTCCTCATGCACTTCCTGACATGGCTGCAATTGCTCTGATGGGCTTTGTAATACGACTTCTGCTGAAAAAGAAAATGAAGCTACCTACCTGATCATGTCAATATCATAGCAACTTTTTATCCCATAGCTGGATAATGGAAAATGACTTTGACAACACCAATCATCCAACACATCAGATATCGGATCCTGTAGAAATTGAACTGACTGTTGCATTGGTTCCACTAAAACTTCTTGATTTTCTATGTATTTATCCTTTAGCATATACTCAATATTCTTTTTCAAAAAATGAAATGAATTAAATCATAATGGTATAGAGTTATTTTGGATTAACTCATAATTTGCCTCAGGCTTTAATCTTTCATCTGAAATTTGAAGATCAAAGTTGGTAAAGGGATGCAAATCTGGATTTAGAACAACCTCCACATCAACAATGACATCTTCACCTATTTGATCAGAAAATTCTCCCTCTCTACTATTGACAACTTGCTTACAATTTCCTCTCAAAAATTGAAAAGAAGAGAAACATAAGGGCAAAGATTTTTCCTTTACTCTGAATTTTTCTGCCTCTTCCTCATCGCTGTCATGACTGTTGTGCAAGGACTGATTGTTATATCTGAACTGTAAATGATATTTTTCATCCCATTCATATGTGGCTGATTTCTTTGAACAATCCACCTCTATTTCAGCCTCATGACCATCATCATACTGATCATACTTGGGTATATTATCCAAGTAGGGAATGCCATCAAACATGCAGATCATATTAGCTAGTTGTTCCTCTGCAAGTTGAGATGGAGCTTCATCTTTGACTATGTTGTGAATTGAATACATGAAATAATCATTATCCAAACCATGGTACCAAGGATGAACAACAAAATGTTTGGGAACAGTGACCATCAATGGAACATGATGTCTTTGGACAACAATCTCATCATTCCTGTTGATCCTCTGCATCATCTCTTCCATGGCACTGGCCAAAATGTCCAGTTTAGCTTCTGATGACTTCAACTGCTCCTTTTTTTTGTTCCTTACCTTTGACCTTTTGATCAGAAAGTTGGCCTCCACATCAACTGCAATGTTCTGCATTTCTTTGAGAGTTGCAGTGTTCCTTTCTTTTAATTGGAATGCCATCTCAGGATCGAAGGCATCTGGGAAACGCAAGTGAGCTGATCCTAGGGGTGGCCTTATATCAACACGCATTGCATGATATACATTATTGAACCTTGATGAAAACTGCTGTACTGTTTCCCCTGGCTATCTTTTCAAATGGTCATACTCTTCCAGGATGAGAAAGACATTTCTCATGATCACCCATCGATCTAGGAAAACTTGCACAAACTGATGGAAATTGTTAATGCTTGCAGCTGGGAGTTTTTTAAACCAATTCTTAACTTTACCTCCCAATGATAGGGAAAACATTTAGATGCAGATATCATCATCTTCTACCTCAAAGAGGTCAAGAACATCCTCAAGACTTTGGATATGCTTTTCAGCAGTAATATTGGCATTCTCTCCATCAAACCTGGGCAGATTATTGGTGTAATTTGTAGGGAAGTCATTGAGGATATGAGGCAAATCTAGGGGCTTGTATCTGTCTAGGATTTTGGCAGGTACATGAGGTGAAGCAAGAGGCTTACAACCATTCAGATGTTTAGCAAGAGTAGGAGATAAAGCAGGAGTCTTATGTCTCACTAGGACTTCTACAGGTGCATCTGGGATGTGCCCAGGTGTATGAGTATGTACATAATCTACAATTGGGGATCTGATCTCTTGAGGCTCATTAGTTTGCAGATGATCAATGTAATCTTCAACAATATACTTTTGATCAGGCTTAGAATAAGACAAAACATAATTGCAGATAAAACCAAAGATGTCTTGAATGCAATTTGAGCTTGAGTATCTGGTCTTTCTAGGCTGCTTGGCCATGCTTTAGGTTCTTCCTCTAGTGGAGTCTTTGAGTTGGCACTATCTGGAGCTAATTTGGAGTCGCCAGGTGAATGATCTCAACCTTATTGTGTCTGTTCATTGTCCACCATCAGTGATCGGGTCTGTAACTTTGAAGTGTACTACTGGAGAAAGTCCCTAGTGGAGTCGTCATTCTGTTAGCACTCTGTAATTTGTCCAAGGCTGTGGAGGCAGTCACAGAGGAAACATCAAAACTTCTTCGAGTCAGGGATATAGCCCTCAGAGACTCAGAGAGGGATCTCTCTGTCGAATTTAGATTTGTTTGAAATAGGATATTAGGCTAGTTATGTAGAATAGGTTATGTTCTTGGAGTTTTCTATAGATTGGCTGGAAAAGGTTTCACGCTTCCATTGGGCTATGAGGTTTGTTCATAAATATAGAGATTAAAGAACAATTTATAAGAAGTATTTTCACAGGGAAAGATAATGAAACTATTGGATTCTTTGGGAATAAGCGATGGATTAGCAGAAAAGGTGAGATTATCAATCATAGTAAAGAAGCATTTAAGAATTTCTTCACTATAACATCAGAAGACAAACATTTAGATTTTTAAAAGTAAAAAAACAAGGTATGCAAAGATAAATCCTGTAACTTTAACTCCTTTTAAAAATATCAGACAGAGAACACAATGATAACAAAGGAAGATACACATTCAACGATGAGGGAAAAACTGTGAAACATTTCTTTATATTTCTGGAAAATCTCTTGATAGAAGTTATAGTGCTCCTAGCCTTCTTGGGCCTGAGATCAACAACCTTTTACATTAAAAATCATATGAATAAATAGGAGAGATCCCCCAACAAGTTGTGAAATTCGTATTTAACCACCTCGGCCAAAAATAACCACAAATCCCCAAAAATCTGGAACTGTCCACCATGAAAGACGGGCCGAATTTCTACGAAAAAGAGGTCCACTCAGACATATGTTTCTCTTTAATTATGACACCTGGGAAAAAACTGAAGGAGGTTATTGTATATGGGCATGTTCTGGACAAACAAATCCTTCGGTTTCTCCAAATTCACCTCCATCTCACCGAAACACCTCCCGCAAAATCAGGACTGCAACGGAAGAATGAAAAACTGAAAAAATGGGCCTGTAAGATGGCTTTGATTCTCCCTTCTCGTGGCTCCTGTGAAAAAAATGAGAGAGGTTTTTGTTCTTCATCCCGTGCTAAGCCAAAACCTCTCTCGGATTTTGAAAATCCGTCTTCATTTTCCCAGAATTGCCTCCGGAAAAATATTGGTCAAGACTGGTGGTTTTGAGTTTTGGGGGGAGGGCGGTTTTGGAGGGGGAGTGGTATTTTGGACCCCCCCTTGAGGTGGTAAGTGGTTTTTTTTTTTGTGGGGGGATCCGTTGTCCTGTGGATATCACACCTGTCCAAGGGTGGTTTAATAAATACAACCATTCCGGACCCCCCCCTCTCGTTAAACTTCGGATGGTGAGAGGGGGTCCGGAATTTTTCTTATCCGTTGATTTAATTTTGATGTGATGTGAGGTATACATGAAGTTGGGGGGTGGGTACAACTTAGGAGAGGATTTTTTTTTGTTTTTTGTTTTTTAATATTATTTTTATTTTAATGTTAATTAATCAAACTCTAACCTAATTACTAACTTAGATTTTTAACTTAATTATTAATTAATTAATTATTTAATAATTAATTAATTATTAACTAGTTAGTTATTAGCTAGTTTAACCTATTCTAACTATACTAACATTTATTATTTAATCTAATTAACTTTATTGTTATTTTTGTTTATTCTAA
>JASDQU010371968.1:30574-71074 GCA_032191745.1 Picea mariana | reverse complement strand
TCGGATGGTGAGGGGGGGTCCGGAATTTTTCTTACCTGTTGATTTAATTTTGATGTGATGTGAGGTATACGTGAAGTTGGGGGGTGGGTAGAACTTAGGATAGGCTTTGTTTTTGTTTTTTGTTTTTTAATATTATTTTTATTTTAATGTTAATTAATCAAACTCTAACCTAATTACTAGCTTAGATTTTTAACTTAATTATTAATTAATTAATTAATTATTAACTAGTTAGTTATTAGCTAGTTTAACCTATTCTAACTATACTAACATTTATTATTTAATCTAATTAACTTTATTGTTATTTTTGTTTATTCTAAGTTTGATTATTCATGGATGGGTGGTGGGCAAGATGTGGCTAAGGGACGAAAGGACAAGGGAATGAGTGGCGCAGAGGCAGATGAAGGATGCAGAAGAGGTGATGGAGGATCGAGAGAAATGGATGGATGACACGTTGGGACAAGGCCCTCTGGAAAAACCGCCTCATTTCGAACCCCCACCCCACCGTTAAAGGCATAATGGTCGAGGGGTTCCATAATCGCTTATAGGCCATCCATCTGCGCACTATCATGACGACCGTAGATCTGTGTGCACTTTTTAATCACCATTCTGGACCCCCCCCCCACCGTTAAAAGCAGAACAATCGAGGGGGTCGGGAATCCACTGTCAGCCATTGATCTACACGCCGCTAGATTGATCGTCGATCTAAGCGCGTTCTTTATTCTCCAGGCGCGAATGTAGCAAAAACTTTGGCTTAATGCTTTTTGTGGGTTTTGTGCGCTGCTTCCCTTGCTTTTGTCTCCATGGGGTTAGGAAAAACCAATCAATGTCAACAATCATGAATTTTATATTCTTTTCCTTTCCTTGAAAATAATTTGCATAAATGAAATATTATTTGCATGCCAAAATACACCCAGAGTGAAAAAATTTCCAGTCACCAGATGATACTATGAATTATAGGGTTATAACAGTACACACGCATTTATCCTGGGAAACCCTCAAGGGGAAGAAAACCCATCAAAACTTATTTAATATAGATTCAATAACCAAGTACAGTGTTTCTCACAAGAGAGATCTCACCAAATAGAAGATCCACTAGAAACCCTAACCAAAACAGAGTAGCACACCACTTAGACCAAGATAGTCTTTTACCAAGATAACCTTCACCTTTACTGAGATACTCTTCCTTGTAGCTGTGTCACTTCTCCTTGTATCTGCGTCACTCTCAGACTTGCACACTTGATAGAGAGATATTGATGAGTATGTGTACAAATGAGGTGCTAGGCCTCTTATAAATACAAGTTGTGCCCCCCCAATAATTAGGTCAGGGCTGACCTGTCCACTTTACCTTTTTAATTTACATTTGTCTTGTCTAGGCACAATAGGGCCAACTTGTCAATATATATATTATCTTTTGCTTTATCCACAAAAGGGGATAAGAATATTCTTTGCAGTTACACAATATTTTAACAGATTCTATCTAGCCTCATACCTCAGTTGATAGATGCACTATGCTTTCATTATACATGGTTATGCTATCATTTTATGGGTTTGATACTTAGACATGGTGTTATAACTTCTAAGATTGTTGTGAACATGGTAACACTAAAGTATGATGCAATATCACTTCATAATTCTAACGATTTTACTTTTTTCCTTGTAGTACCATGGGGGACATAAATATCCTTAAACAAGTGTCATCAAAACTTGGGTTTAATCGTACTACTAGTGATATGGTTGAGTTAGCATACCCCATATCTTAATAATCACACTTAACACTTTTTGTTTTCCCTTTTCACTTCCATCTCTCATAAAAATATATTTCCCCACTCATGTTTGACTTATCAAATGCCATCTAGCAAGGTCTAGTCAAGAAAATTGAAGAACAATGTGAGCCTAAGTCAAATAAAGCCAAAAAAGGGGCTAGATTTGAAGAGCACTAAAAATAAAAACCCAAAACAAATAAGGCCGGAGTTATGCCACCTAATTAAAAAGGCCTACACCCCTAATTCCTACGCTAAAAATGCATATCTAAAGAAAATGGCTCGAAAAAGCAAAGAAAAATTAAAAGGGGGAAATAAATAAAGTGTCGAGGTGGTAACTCTAAGAAAATCTCCCTATTAAAGGTTTACATACAAAAATAATGAAGATTCCTAGCTCTTGAAAGCTAGTTGGACTAGTGAGAAAGACCTTTATCATCATATATGGCTTTGAGCATCATTACATGTCATTCCCCTTCCCTTTCTATAAGTTATCCATCATTTTTTCACCTATCTCTAACCTAGTGATCTAGGAAATACATTTTGTCCTGGGAATTTTTGCATGTAAAAGGTGTAAGAGTGTCCTCCCATGGTAAAACTTAGGAAATTTATAAAAATTAACTTGTGTTTTGAAGTTGTTAGAATAAAATGCTTAATGTGCATCACCTAATGACTTGTCAAGGGGTTAGATCCACCACTATAAGTGGACACTTTGCATTGGGAATAATGTACCATGCCTTAAGATCTATGACACTACATTGGGATCCATGTAACTCTATATAGTCATATCTATGGATATTGATATCCATTCCACCTGCCTTAGGATCTGTGTACTTCATTGGGATATGTGTCATTTCTTTGGGATTTGTTACAGTTCATCAAGCGATGATAGGGATACCACATCATCACAAATTGTCATGTGGACTATTCAAGGAGAGTATCCTTTCCCAATTGGACTATTATCTTCACATGAGGCACTTATTGTGCTTCATTTACTCACACATGGGGATTTTTTGAGGTGGTTACATTTGGTCACAAGAGGTTACCATTTCTTATGCGTGGTTGTTATCTTATGGACCATTCACTTTTGATGAGGTGCCTTACTTTGGGTTGCACATGTCACTTCTCTCTTCTTATAGAAGGGAACACTTTCACTTGGTTGACTATTCTTCCCTCCTACTTATTGGACCCTCACATCACAAGGTTTTTTATGAGGGTGCCTCAATTTTGGGATCTTTGTTTGACTGGATCATGAGAACATTGTATTATTTTGAGGAGGGAACAACTCTACCTATGCTCCTATGGAAAACACATGTGGTATATTTGTTGTATTCTCATTATTTTTGTGAAGGTGCTCCTACATTTGAGGATTTTTATGTAACTACTTGTGTATTTTCCCATGGTTTTCACTCGGGAACATGGTTTTGGTCCCTATTTTGTCATGAACATTGTATTTTCACATGGTATTGTGCCAACCCATGTTTTTTCACACATGATTTGAGTAGGGAACCTCACCTATATATTTTTTTCCACAGAAAAAAAGCGTAAATTTTATTTCAAGGAGAAAGAAAATTTACATTCTGAATAATACATGTGTCCATGTATTTAGTCTGTTGTCCTTCTCATCCATGAGTGAATTGAGAACTTAAATAATAAAGGCATATTAAATAAATACAACTTGTCTTCTATCAATAGACAAGAATCCAAAAATAAGACATATAGATAGTTCAACATTTCAGAGCATAAACCCCAAAAGTCTTCAAAATGGGAGCTCTAACTGTTAAAAAATATGTAGTTTAGAGGTTAACATAATCGTAGTAGAGATACCCGAAGTGAAAAAAACTAAGACCACATCTATATGTGTTTATCCCATTTTAGGAGGAGGCCGAACATGTAAAACCATGGCTGAACTATAATCCATCAAAAATGAAAACAACAAAAAGAATCTCATCAATAACCAGATGATCCTATTTGGGAGATCCAAGGTTATAAATCACAATCTCAGTCATCCTATCCCATCAAATATATGAAATACCTATGGTAAAATTCAAAGTGAGTGCCTTATTTTTCTTCCTCTATGTGCCATTGCATGAAATCCAGTTGAAGACCTTCTTTAGAGAGAGAATCAACTGCCACGTTTCTCTCCCTGTAGACATGCTGCAAAGAATGATTTTCATAAGAGGAAATAATAATAATAACTTCTTCAAGAATATGGAGCAATTTTATATTGTGACATCTCTATGTTTTATTTACCCAATTTATAACCACAATAGAATCCCCAAAAATCTGGAGGGAACTAATTCCTTTTTCCCCTGCAAAGGTCAATAAGAGTTTGAGTGCCATCAATTCTGCATAGTTATTTGTCCCCATACCTAATCCCATTTTAAGTTTGAAAGAGTGAGATTCATACACATGGAGGGAAACCCCTCCTCTGCATACAAGGTATTCATTTTGGGAGGCTCCATCAAAGTAAGCCCAAGGTATGGAATGATCCACTAGTTCTTCTACGACTAGTCTAATTGGGTTATGATATTTCCCTTGAGAGAAATGTGAGAGGATGCTCAATCCATGGGAAACTATGTGTTCTAGAATAGATGAGTGGTCATTGAATATAAATGTATATCTATCAAGCCAAGCTCCCCAATTTATAAGCAATGGGAGATATTTTATGTTGTTGTTTGTAGGATTTGAGACCCAATTTCTCCATGCCTCTTCAATATTTTGACCTTGCCAAACAAATGCTTGTCTCAGAGATTCAGTGCTTTTAGACTAGATTTGTTTGACAAAGGGGCACCGTAAAAATATATGTGGGACATTTTCCTCATTATCCTTACATAAAATACACCAACCCAAACCTTCCAAATTTATGAGCTTCATCCTGTCTCCAATTGGTATTTTATTTTTGATTAGGAACCACATGAAGATACAAGATTTTAATGGGAATTTTACTTTCCACACCCCTTTCCACCACCAAGAGGGGTTCTGTTGGAGAAGATCAATGTTATTTTTTTTATAGACTACTTTTGGAGTGTAAACACCATGTGGATTGTGTTTCCATACTAATTCATCCTCCCTTTCTATGATTTTGATGTGTCCTAGTTTAAGATTTGTTATGTAAGCAAACCGAATTCCTAAAAAATACCCCCCAATCCAATCTATTCAACATCTTTCCAAGCTTGACCCAAAACTGTGGTTCTGGTCATGTTTGCAATCTGATTTAGGTGAAAATATCCCTGCTCATGCAACCATTCAATCAATTCTTGGGGAAAATGTGATTTATGCCACTTCCCAATCAGGGCTCAGTGCCTAATATGACTTTAGTTCCATTACCTACATGCCAAACTAGGCCCTCCCCTACCATCTGAAAATATTTTATAATTTCTTTCCATATGATTGAGCAATTAGAGGTCTCCTTTGTAGGTCTTCTGATATATTCTTCTACTGAGTCGGGGATGATATATTTATGGGTGAATACCTTTTTCCAAAGATTGTATGTGGTTATCAGTATCCAACTAGTTTTTTCTTCCCAGGGCTTCGAGAACAAGTGTATATTTTTTAGTCCCCATCCTCCCAATAATTTTGGAGCATCGAAAAGTTCCCATTTTACCCAAGGCAAGACAAAATGGTCCTTTGCGCTAGCCAATAAGAATTTGAAACAAGTGCACCTTAATTTTTCCAATGTGACTTTGGGAATCCAAGCCAATGGAATCTGATATACTAGCATTTCTTCCAAGGTTTATTTAATCAGGATCAACCTTACTGCTCTGGACAACCATCAAAAACTCCAGACTTTCAGTCGCTTTTCCAGCTTTGCAATCAACCAACTCCAATCTTCCTTTTTGTAATTGTTTGGTTTTGGATGAAAACTCAAATACTTTATACCATCATCAAAAGGATGTTGTTCAAAGGGGAAGATATCCTTATAACAATCAGTCTCCTCTTCGTTCGTGAGATAGGAAAAGAGAGTGGATTTTTGTGCATTGATGTGCATCCCAATTGCCCTTCCGAATAAATCTAGGATTGTGCTCAATTTCTCCGCATCTCCCCTTCTTCCACTACAAAAAATCAGGACATCATCCAAAAATAGGAGGTGAGTAATCCTTAGTGTGCAAGATATGGATATTCCTTGAAAATCCCTTCTAGATTTTTCTTCACCAATAGCCCTACTGAGACCCTACTCCAACAATAGGAAAATAAGATGGGAGAGGGGACATCCCTGTCTTAACCTTCATTCAGCTGGGAAGAAAGAGGAGGTTGACCAATTAATGAGTACTGCAAAAGACACTATTGAAATACAACTCATGATCCAATTGATAAAGGGAAGCTCAAACCCCAGATGAGTTAATAGAATTCTTATGTAGAGCCAACTGACTCTGTCATAGGATTTTGATAAGTCAATCTTGACCACTGCCCCTTTTTATTTTTGAGATTTTATGCTATGTAAGGCCACTTGAGACACTCCTATTGCTTCATGGACCCGTATTCCTTCTAGGAAGCCAAATTTCTCCTGGGATACATATTTCAAGAGAATAGCCTTAATTCTTCTGCTAATAATTTTTGATACGAGTTTGTATATGCTATTTCATAATGATATGGGTCTAAATTCCTAGAGTCTATAGGTCATCCTTCTTTGGTATGAGGGTTATAAAAGTGGAATTTAATGGCCCATGGATATGGCCATTTATACGTGATTCCTCAACCACTTTGAGGATGTCCTTTCCAATCATATCACAAAGTCCCATAAAGAAGTCCATGGTTCAACCATCTCGGTCAAGACTCTTGTATTTTTGGAAATTGTGGAGGAATTCTTTGAGTTCATATTCAGAAAACCTCATCCATGAGATCCCTATTGTCCTCTTCATCCACAGACCTAGGGAAAATAAGGGCTAGGTGTACTATGGCATCAAGAGTGTTGAAAAGTCAACAAGAAACATGTGTCTAATTTACTTTTCCCTTAATTAAATTAGACAATAAATATTAATCTATTATCTCATTCATAACTAAGTGATTTGGATTTATAACAAAATTATAAGTGTAGTTAAGTGAGTTAAGATCAGTTGTACTAGTTGTAACTAAACATGCACTAGTGAGAGTTCAGTTAATCAGTGAACTCACATGCAACTGAAGATTCACCACGGTTAACTACATGCATGTCAGATCCAGTGGAGACCCAGTTGAGATAATAGGTGAAAGGGATAGTTTGGCTATCAGTTGTGATTTGATCACACATGCAGTGGATATGCTTATGAGCATGTGAAAACTAGGCAATTTGTGAACAATTCATTCATTGTGAGAATTCAAATTGCAGAGNGCTAATTTGTGTATGATAGTGTGAGACAATTGTATTGTACTGAGAGCTCTTGGATTAGAGTTTTGTATGAGATTGTTTCATGATTCATGATATACATAATATATGATAGTGGGGCTTTTAGCTTTACGCTTTCCCGGAGAAATTTATGTGTTATGTGTTATTGATATTTCACTTTGTGCTCATGGTTGTGATCGTGGTTTAATTTAATCTGCAAGAATAATAGTAGAAGCGATTCTGTATTTAATAGTAGCATAAATTGTTAGATCAGGAGAATCGCAAGAATACATTAATTTGTATCGAAATTTCTACAAAGAGAAACCCTTCCATCAATTTTAAATAAATTATGAAAGTGTCTGGTCCCCAACTAAGATATACCCTCAAAGGATGTGATGGACCTACCATAATGGTCTTTGAGGCTCCAAATGTTATTCACCATTTTCCTCCCTTTTGCATAATCTTGAAAAAAATTTGTGTTCTTTACTGATATTTTGGTAGCTGTGAGAGGTATTAATATCCACGACAATATTAGAATATTATGGGAAGAAAGAGAAACCCTAAAAGCCTTGGAAATAACCCTAGAAGACAAGTCAACTAAAGAGAATAACTAACATTGAGTTTCTAGCCTCCACAAAGAGAATTCAGCCCAAACAACTAAGAAAGAGCAATATAAATACATGATTCTAGAGATCATTTGGACACACACAACTCACAACTGCAGAAATTTAGTAAGTACGCAAGATTGGAGAGTAGCTGCAACTGAAACTAATGCAACTACTGCAACTTGTATTTTTGATTTTAGGATTGGACTTTCTCTTGGTTATGGTTTGGAATTTATTCCTTGTGTGCTAGCTCTGGAGAGAGGTACACTACATTTATTGGCTATTGGTTCTAGGGTTACTTTTAGAATTATTTTCTCTATCAAGGTTAAGGTGCTCGGGGGTGGCTTTGGCCTATGGTTGGGTGAAAATATTGCTATATTGTCTATGGTGAAACAAGCACACCTTGTTTCCAACAGGTTATGGGCCCACACTATCTTCAGGTAGTCTAACCACTGGAATATAGATTGGGAGGATTTTCTCAGTTACAGTTGCAGTTGTAGTCAAATTTTCGTTGCAGCAACGAAACCCTGACCCGCTTGTTAAGGCACCTTAAAGTGAAGAGATTGACCTAATTTTTGGATATCCTAGTTCCCCCTAGAATAATGCACCTCCTGATACTCTCAGCAAGCTAAGACATCATGTTTGATTTTTTGGTCAAAGTAAAAGGTTTACCAAATCAAAGTAAAAGGTTGATCAAGTCAAAACAATCATGACTTACTCTATGAAGTGAAAAAACAAGTTAGAAGGGGATTCTAACATTAGAGCATGGTAGACAAGGATTGACCTCATCCTTGCCAAGAATAAAGTGTTGTATATTGTTAAAGTCAAGATCATGGTGTTATCACCATAACAATTATACATGAAATCCAAGTTTCAAATTTAGCGGAGGACTAAAAATATGTAGAGACATGGCGCGATTTGGAGTACCAGGTCACATATGGAGGCATATGGACAAGTATAGTGGAGGTGCGAAAGGAAATATCAGGCATACCACAGATTTTGAGGCGACCCAAATCAACGACCGATACCCATATCAGGCGGCGAAATAGCACGAAATTTAATTGTGTGAAGGCTGGTTGGGGAAAACTACTGTGGTTTCATTCGTCGATGTGTGGCACCCTTAGAAGCACATTGAGGTGAAAAGCGGTCTACCTAAAACCATTTTCTCCTACCCCCGATGTCATGTGTCAAAAAATAATTCGATATGTGTCATTCCCATGGATTGCGTACGAAAAGGGGAGAGTTAATGACTTATTCGGTCACATCAGTACCATTGCTCAAGTACTTTACGTCATGTAGTGTCAGGTAAGCATCGCCAGAAGGACATTCTAGAGGCTAATCATTTTGAAGCTGACAACCGAGTATGATAGGTTGGAATTCAGACAAGTACTGTCATCACAGTCTATTATTAAACACTCAATGACAATCGTCCTCAAAATTATAGATAAATTTATCCTGTTTGAGCAATCGAAATTTCATTCAAAATGAAGTAATTAACAAGACTAGGAAGACGAAAATCGTGTTTTCTGCAAAACTGGGAGACATGGACCAGGCCGATCAAACAATATCTAGTGAAACAGGATTTTAGACTAACATGGAAAATCCATCAATGAGTAAGAAAGAAAAATTGATTGCGCATATATTAGCAACCAGATTCCATATTGACCCTGCGACATAACCAAAATTAGAGGTCAGACTAAATCCTGTCATGAGGGATCTAATCATCAATGTAAACGTGGATGAATTCTGCAAGCGAGCAGTGAAGAAGAAGCAGAGAAAACGACAGAAGGCAGAAATCAAAGCTGAGGCGGTTGAGAGCATTGGGGAAAACCAACTAGTTTGGTTGAGCACTCTAAAGGAAGAAGTCACCAAGCTGAAATAAATTCTCAGGTAGAATTGAGTACATTCTAGAAAATTTTGGACATATGGAGTTCAAAGAAAAATCCTCAAATATGTCAAACCTGTTTGTAACGATCCCTGTTGTTATACATTACTCCTTTTTTGTAACCAACCTCTATCTTTATAACTATGAGGAAGTTTAATCATTTTGAATCCCACTGTAAATCCTCTCTATATATATCATCCCAAGGATATAAAAATCATGGAGAAAGGAGGATCCTGGCCTCTAAGCAGGAAGACTTTGTAAAATTCTAGAGCTAAGATGAATATATAAATGCAGAAGCGAATTTTTGAACTATTTATGAAAGGATTCTAATTGGCTATGATATTAGTTTTGTCTTCTTTCGTAGTGTATAATTCCTGTAATATTTTATTTTGTTTCACTTTCATCTATTTAAATTGGAAAGACAAAAGCCCATAATTCATCTCATGATGCTCTTGTCTTAGTAGTTTAGACTGTGTACATTTCTTCTTAACTAATTCAGAATTCATTTTAATATGCTATGATGCAGTTACATGTTTCTCTTTTCCTCTGTTGCCACACAAATTTCAAGTTAAACTCAGATTCATTGCCTCATCTTTCCATTTTCCCTTGATAGGTCCGATGATTTGTCAATGCATTTTTCATTTATGACTCCATAGCCCAAATGTCATCTCCATTTCTTTAGCAATTTTATAACCCCCCCAAACAAACCAAATCTTGCCACTAATCATCAAAGAAATACCTAGTGACACGAGAGAGCCCTCTCTGAGTTGAGAAGGCTAGTGCCTCAGCTCTAAAGATGGTTGAAATAGTTACCTCTATTGTTTTTCTATCATCCAGACAAAATTTACAGAGTGCTAACATTCTGGCACCGTTGCCGGGGACGAAATTGAAAATTTTTCCCTGGGAAAGAACGACATGGTTGAGTTCTAAGGTCTGAAAGCAGTGGACACTTAGCCACATATTCGTTGTATTCCTTCTCTGGTGACTCCACACATCAAAAATTAGTTTGAAGGTGATTCCACTGGTAGAAGAACCCAAAAATTCAAATCCTCAATGGAGACTCCACTGGAGACCCATGTTCCAACTTCCAAAACATTATTGGTGACTCCACTCAAGCTTCAAATGTAATTCTAAGACTCCACTGGAATATGAGAACCATTGACAAAGGTATGAAAATATATTATGGAAGAAAACAAGTACTTAAATTTGGATTTTTTCCAAGGCATTTTATTGTTTGTTATAAGTTGCCTCTGGTCCTTCCTTAGACATGTCAAACTAATGTTTCTTTATCTATTGCATTCTAATGCTAATCATGATAATCTTGCAATTGTGTATCCTCCTCTTAAAGTTGCACATACATATCCTCATTGTGTCAATGATTTGGATAAAAATATCCCATCTAAGCCATGTGATAACCAAGACCGAGTTGATAAACCTCATGAAGCCAGGGATGATATTTCACCTCTTGTACCTGATCCAACGTCCTCCAAGATCCAACATAGATACATACCCTTGAAGCTACCCCAAGTCCTCCACAATTTCCCTCCAAATTACTATGAGTACTTACCTGTGTTTGACAGGGAACCTGATGCCATCTCATTTGAAAAACACATCCAAGGGTTTGAGCATTTTATAAATTTGCTTGAAATTGATCACGAGGATGTTTGTATGAGAGCCTTCTGTTAGTCCTTAAAGGGTAATACCAAATACTGGTTTAAACATTTGCAGCCAGAGATAATTAGCTCATGGGAGGAATTGAAAAATGTCTTTTTAAAGTTTTGAGGTGGGAATAAATCTTCCGATCAATAGCTTACAGAGTTCTATGCCTTAAAAAGTCAAAGCAATGAAACTATTTTTACATTCAGTAGGAGGTTTTCCAGTATTTATTACAATTTGTCCAAAGAAATTCAACCCACTGAAGCTGCTGCCATGCTCCATTATGCAACTATTCTTCATCCAGATTTGTCTTTCCTCCTAATGGAAAGAAAGCCTAAGTCCTTACAACAAATGTTTAATGATGGAAATTCAACACAACATCCAAGCATGTAAACAGATCCAAAATGAGGGGCTGAATGCTCAAGAACATGAAAGTGAATATGAAAATAAAATAGTTGATTGGGTTCTTGAGCATAGAATTGACAATATCATAGGTCCTCTTGAATTTTCCAATGCTCATGATGTTGCAAAAAATTGTATTCCACTTAGAGGAGGTGTTGATTTAGCTTTTGATCCATCCCATGATAAGTAGGAGGCTGATTGTTTTATGTCTTCATTTGTAGACAATCAACAATATGAGTTTGAAAATCAGTTTGTTGAAGAACAGGTTGTTGTTCCAAGTTTGTTCTTGTTAGATAAGATTGCATATGTTGGTGATTTGCCTATATATGATGAATATGATGGAAATTATGATGTTGACTCCCTAGAGAAACCAACTACATGTTCTCTATCATAAAATGTTCCTTTTCAACAGTATAATGAGAGAAATCAACCTACATATCACAATTACAAAGAAGAAAGTACTGAATCAACCGAAGGGAATTCTTTACCTTTATGATTTTCTTCATTCAAATTGTTGAAAGAAAATCCTAAGATCATCATCGAAGCAAAGGAATGTGTGTTAATGCCAAATCACATTGATTCATTGGAACAAATTGACAAGATATTGCAGCAATATCCTCATATGTCTGATGACCCTGTTACTTGTTATGTAGAAGATATTTCCAGTTCAAAATTGCAGCCGTTGGCCGAAGATAAATCCAAAAATGAGTGTGTTTGGAAGTCCCAAGGAATTGACAACAATGAATAAAATGAAGGAGGTTTTGAATCAGGCGAAAGAACCTTGCCATTATGTTTTTCTTCCTTAAATTTGCTGAAGCAAAATGTTTATAATGTTTCAAATCAGAGAGCCTCCATGGCATAATGTTGAATATGAAGAAAGTAGTGGACTTAGAGATGAAAACTATCTTCCTTTATGTTTTTCTTCCTTTGAATGGTTGAAAGCAAATCATGAGAGAACAAAAGAAACAGGGAAGTCTGACTACATTCACAGTGGCACTGTTTTACATAAGGAAATTGTTATCATTAAGGAAGACCAACAACATTCACATGCATTGGATGATCATGTAGCTAATTACTTGGAACGATATTCCAATTCAGAGTTGCAATCTGTGCTAAACCACCGAATCAAAAAAGAAGAATAAGCTGATCAAGAAATTGTTGTTAAAGGGTATTCTCTTTATCCTGAAACTAACATAGATATTCAACAATATTTCCAGCAAGATAAAGTGTTTCAAAGTTGTCTTTCTGCCCCTGAAAATGACGTGGTGGTCCAATTTCTAAGTGACCTAGACATGGATGAGGATTCTGAAGCTATGTCTATGGAGACTCCAAGCAGCGAAAAAACAAATGATATAGAGTTCCAGGAAAGAAACATAACGACTCCTACCATTTCTCAATCAGAAATACATAAAGATAATGAAAAGGATGATGCACATGATGTGGCTGTTATATTTGAAGATGTTCGAGACTATATGAATGTTTTTGTTAATATTTATGGAATAGTAGATACACCTATTGCTTTCATTCCATCCGAAAATATTCCCAAGATTAAAAAAAATGAAGCAAGAGCAGAAAACACTTGTGAAGGAAGCATGTTTTTCTGTCTTAGTTCCTAGAAGGGAAACATTCTTTCATGTGTTTCATGATTCCATGGAATGTTATATAGAAATTTTTTATAGCCAAGATCTACATAGGATAGTAGGTTGCAAGCTTAAGAATAAAGGGAGTGACGAATTGGTGTCTGTATTAAATATGGGTTGCTTTACACCAGATGATGTTCTTCTGTCATGGTTGTCTTATGTTTTAAGAAACTATTACTTCTAGACTTCTCAGCAAACTTGTTAGCTTCTCGATGGAAATCAACAGGTTAAATCACATGAAAACAAGAGTGTGGTAGGAGGGATGAAACAACATAGTTGTTTTGTGCATATTTTAGAAGATCCATTTGTTGTCTTATTGGAGGAAGTAAGCAGTCCAAATGTCATTGATTTTTTGAGATTTGAATTTATGAATGGAATTTTGAATGATTTATCAAAAAATCTTCGGTACAAGCAAGTGAAAAGAGAGAAAACAATGAATAAAATGCTGTCATGGCTGCATTGGCATTATGATTTCACTTGATTTTGCAATTCACTTCAACAACTAAGGTAGGTAGGAGTGTGCGAATAAGCTTGACGGTCAAGCATTGTTTTAAATTTTCAGTAGTATGTATAGTTATATCCTAGCGGTATTTTTTCAGCATCCATTTGAGAGCAGTTTGTAAAGTTTGGTTTTAAAATTTGACGTTCAGTCTCCAAGGCGTAACAGGGTACACGCGCATGTTTTAAAGGCGTCCCAACGAAGAAGGCATCGGGTCTACAGTTCTTTGCTACCTCATAGGGAGGATATCATCCCTAGTTGGAGCCTATGTTATCACCATAACAATTATACATGAAATCCAAGTTTCATATTTAGTGGAGGACTAAAACAATGTAGAGACATGGCGCAATTTGGAGGACCAGATCACATATGGCGGCATATGGATAAGTATAGCGGAGGTGCGAAAGGAAATATTAGGAAGATCGTAGATTTCGAGGTGGCCCAGATCAACAGCCGAGACCCATATCGAGCGGCAAAATAGCATGAAGTTTAATTATGTGAAGGCTGGCTGGGGAAAACTACTATGGTTTCATTCGTGGACGCGTGGTGCCCTCAGAAGCACATTGGGCCGAAAAGAGGTCTACCTAAAACCATTTTCTCCAACCCTCGATGTCACGTGTCAAAAAATCATTCGATATGTGTCATTCCCACATATTGCATATGAAAAGGGGAGAGTTAACGACTTATTCGGTCACATCAGTACCATTTCTCAAGTACTTTACATCGTGCAACGTCGGGTAAGCACCACCAGAAGGACAATCCGGAGGCTATTCATTTTGAAGCTGACAACTGAGTGTGATAGGCTGGAATTCAGAGAAGTAATATTGTCACTGTCTATTATTAAACACTCAATGACAATCGTCCTCAAAATTATATATAAATTTATCCCGTTTGAGAAATCAACATTTCATTCAGAACAAAGTAATTAACAAGACCAGGAAGACGAAAATTGTGTTTTTTGCAAAACTGGGAGACATGGACCAGGCCGATCAAACAACATCCAGTGAAACAAGATTTTCGACTAACATGGAAAATCCATCAATGAGTAAGAAAGAAAAATCGATTGCGCATATATTACAACCAAATTCCATACTGACCCTACGACAGAACCAGAATCAGAGGTCAGAATAAATCCTGTCATGAGGGATCTAATCATCAATGGACATGTGGATGAATTCTACAAGCGAGCAGTGAAGAAGAAGAAGAGAAAATGACAGAAGGAAGAAATCAAAGCTAAGGCAGTTGAGAGCATTGGGGAAAACCAACCAGTCTGGTTGAGCACTCTAAAGGAAGAACTCACCAAGCTGAAATAAATTCTCAGGTAGAATTGAGTACGTTCCAGAAAATTTTGGACATATGGCGTTCAAAGAAAAAACCTCAGATATGTCAGACCTGTTTGTAACGATCCCTCTCGTTATACATTACTCCTTTTTTGTAACCTACTTCTATCTTTAGAACTATGGGGAAGTTTAATCGTTTTGAATCCCACTGTAAATCCTCTCTCTCTATATATCATCCCGAGGATATAAAAAGCATGGAGAAAGGAGGAGCCTGGCCTCTGAGCAGGAAGACTTTGTAAAATTCTGGAGCTAAGATGAATATATAAATGTAAAAGTGAATTTTTGAACTGTTTATGAAAGGATTCTAATTGGCTGTGATATGAGTTATGTCTTCTTTCGTAGTGTATAATTCCTGTAATCTTTTATTTCATTTCACTTTAATCTGTTTAAATTGGAAAGACGAAAGCCCATAATTCATCTCATGATGCTCTTGTCTTAACAATTTAGACTGTGTACATTTATTCTTAACTAATTCATAATTCATTTTAATATGATCTGATGTAGTTACATGTTTCTCTTTTCCTCTATTGCCATGCAAATTTCAAGTTAAACTCAGACTCATTGCCTCATTTATCCCTTTTCCCTTGATAGTTATGATGATTTGTCAATGCATTGTTCATTTATGACTCCATAGCCCAAATTTCATCTCCATTTCTTCAACAATTTTATAACCCNCCATTGATCATCAAAGAAATACCTAGTGACATGAGAGAGCCCTCTCTGAGTTGATCAGGCTAGTGCTTCAGCTCTAAAGCTGGTTGAAATAGTTACCTCTGTTGTTTGTCTATCAACTAGACAAAATTTACAGAGTGCTAACACATGGAACCACAGTTTGAAGCAAGAAAAGAGAAGGAACCTCGTAATGTTGCAGTTATGGAGAAGTTCAAGGAAAATGACATCAACGCTATGAGTATCATAGTGGACTCTATAAAATACCACTTGATACCCTACATCTCTCATTTTGACTCATATAAGAAGATGTACGATGCCCTAACTAAACTCTTCTCAGTCAGAAACATTGGACAAGTAATGAGTCTGACGAATGAGATCCATGACATGAAAATGAATGATGATGACAACATAACATCATACTTTGTAAGAATTTCTTAGTGAAGAGATCAACTACAAGCTATTGAAGAAATCATTTCAGAAAATGAACTTGTAAATATAGTACTCAATGGCCTTCCCAAGACATGGGATGCATTTTCCACAAGCATGAACACAAGAAAATAGTATCCCACATTTGAAGAACTTTGGACTTGCCATGCACAAGAAGAATCAAGGATTAATGCAAAAGAGAAATCCCAAAATAAATATGAAGATTAAGCCTTCACAACAAAGTTCAATAATTTCAGGAATAATAAGAACTTTGGCTTAAGGAAGAAACCAAATCAAGAAAAGGATATGTCAAAGATACAATGCTTCAACTGTCGAAAATATGATCACTATATGAACCACTGTCATGAGTTAAAGAAAAGGAAGGAAACAAGCGAAGAATCAGTTGCCGAAGAAAGGGAACCCTCAAAGAAGGCCAAGTAGGATAAAACATACTTCTTCTAAGTCAAGGTAACAATATTCTTCAAAGTTCTTGTACATACCATGTTTACATATATCATACATATCTATTTCTTAGAAGATAAAATGTTCAAGTGAAACAATACCTATGGAAGAATAACAAGATAAGTATTTCTATCACGGTGACTACGAGACAAGCAAATACACATGAAAAGACGAAGTACATTGACAATCCTTGGTAACAATTCCCGTGGAAGCTATTATGTAAGTAACAATTGCCAAATAAGTCGAAATCAGAATCAAACTTGAAGAGACCCATAAGATGTCAAAACATAAAGAAGTCAACAATCAAGAGGAAATTAGAAAAATACTTGTGACACTTTGCCAAAGGCAATAAGGATGCAAACGAAAGCATGGACTCTCTTAGATGGAGGGAGCTAATTACAAAATTCCAAAAGAAGAGTATGCATTCATGCATGAAGCAAGTATTAGGAGGGAGATAATCCGAAATTATATGATCCATTAAGTATTATGAAGTATCTATCCATGTTCCCATTGAAAGTAGAAGCCATGATAAGAAGCACATGTTCAGTTTGACTCTAGAAGAAGTCTTCTTCGAAAATAAGGCTTAAAGTATCCTTGGTTGTCCATCTACATCCATGATCCTATGATGAAAGGAAGAAGTTGGAATCTTCAGGGCATGGAATCTATAGAAGACTCCATGGACCCGAGAGCTAAAGAGAAACATGAGGAAGAACATGAAGATTCCAAGAAAGAAAGAAAAGCCAGAACAACTAGATATTATACCAAGAATCATAAGACTACCAACTTGGAGAAATGGAAGTTGACTTATGAATAGAAACATTGCGAGATTCATAACTAGAGGTTCTTCCAGAAGACTATGATGACAACTTGTTCCAATAAATCAGATATACCTCTTGCAATATCCATGGATTGAAATTCACATGTAAAAGACTATTCTTCCCAACAAAACAAGTAGTAAAGAAGCTTATACCAGAAAGAGACCCATGTATGCAGATATAAGAAGACCTTGTATGGATTAAAAACCTTCTATGATAGAAATAATGTATCATAATGCTTACGCAGAAGTCCGGGTTGATGGATTTCTAATCCATGGAAAAATCTCACGATGACAGAAGAAGTGCTACTTGGATATGTTTCAGTTCAAGATTTTCCACGATGTCATGAGCTACCAAGAAACATAAGTACTGAATTCGACCATGATATATTGTAAAGATCATATTTATATGAAGTCTTCAGAAAAAACCAGTGTTCCATGACAAACCAAAGTACATTGAGATCAAGCATTATATTCTCTATGATGAAGTCTAGAAGAAAGAAGTGGTTCTCCAATATATCTCCATAGATGAGCAGATAGAAGATATTTTGGTAAAGCCTCTATCCAAGATGAAAGTTTTGCGTACTTAAGAGACAAGCCGTGACTCGTGGAGACAACTTCCTTATTGAAAAAGGAAGATATTACTCCTAGGTTGGAAGGGAGCACTGATATGTTATTTATTTATGGATAGTCATTTTTCAGTTCAAAAAATGGTCCAAGATGAGCAGTTCCTTTCCTGTTCAGAAAGTGGTTTGAGATTTCTGATGGACATACATTTTCCAGTTTGGAAAAAGGTCCAGATCGGACAATCATTCTCGTAATGAAAATGGTCTGAAAAATTGATGATGTACCATAGACAACGATTCCCCTTGTGGCCAGTGTGGGGGAATGGTCTAGGACAATCATTCTTCTTGGCAGTCACTCTGAGTAGTGGTCAAGTAGAATGGTCAACCTCATCGGGAATTCATTCTTTCGAAGTTCACAATTGTGAGAAGTTTCGAATAATGGTCCATTTTGGATGTTGGTGCAGGACAATAATTTCCATAGGAAATGGTCTGGATAGTCATTCCCTAGGGCAGACTCATTCTCTCTAAGTTGTAATGTGATTAGTGCCGAAGGAATGGCCCAGTTAGGTGAATGGTACATGCTCAAAAATTAGGGACAATTATTCTTCTATGATTGAGAAGAATAGTCTAGATATCCCATGGTTGATTTTTTACCTTTTAAGGGCATATTCTCTTCCATATCTCACAGATATGAGTGGAAGAATGGACCAGATGAATCAGTTTATATCATGATATTGTTTTATGCAGATTGACATCATATGCTATGATTGATGTGGAGACTATATGTATCTGGACAATAGATGTATTCTACTGTGGTGGATGTGTTCCACTGGTTGTGACTATGTGTCACTGATTAAGTAGTCGTGTGCTACTTGGTATGGTTGTGTACCACTGGATAGTAGTTGTGTACTACTATGGATAGACATAGTTGTGTTCTATTGAATGACATTATTCTGATTTCCATGAAGACTATCAATAGTGTTGGAAATGATTACCAGCTAGCTAGATAGTCAGTGTGTTGGTGGACAGACATTCTCCATGTGGAAAATGGTCCAGGACTTTTATTCTTCTAGGACATATGTCTGGATAAGAAGAATATTCCTTGTAGCCCATGGCTTGGCTTCCAACATATGTTGGAACAATTATTCTTCTAGGATGTATGTATGGATTAGAATAATGGTTCTTATATCACTTTGTGGAGTAAGTGACTTATTCAACATCATGCATGATTACTCATATGAAGTATGGATTTGAGAGATGATGCAGTTGATGCTATGAGATGATACTAATAGTGATGATGGTGCTCATGATTTGATCATGAGATATCCTGCCTAGCTATGATGATGCTATAGATTGAATGATCTATTTTTTCTCAAGATCATTGCCTTTAATACCTCCCTAGCTAGGATGGAGTGTTGATATTTTGGTAGTTGCGGGAGGTATTAAACTCCACGTGTAACTTTAACAAGACTAGAATATTCTGGGAAGCAAGAAAAACCCTAAAATCCTTGGACATAACCCTAGAGGACAAATCAGCTACAGAGAATAATTAATATTGAGTTTCTAGCCTCCAGAAAGAGAAGTCATCCCATATAGATAAGAAAGAACATTATAAATACAAGATGCTAGAGCTCATTTGGACACACACATATCGCAACTGCATAAATTTAGTAAGTGCACAAGTTTGGAGAGTAGCTGCAGTTGCAGTTGCAACTACTGCAACTTGTATTTTCGGTTTTAGGCTTGGAATTTCTCTTGGTTATGGTTTGTACTTTTTGCATTGTGTGCTATCTCTGGAGAGAGGCATGCTACATTGATTGGCTATTGGTTCTAGGGTTGCTTCCATAATTATTCTCTCTATCAAGGTTAAGGTGTTCGGGGGTGTCTTTGGCCTATCGTTGAGTGAAACTATTGCTATATTGTCTATGGTGAAATGAAAACACCTTTTTTTATAACATTCTCATCCCCACTTTGTAACCACAAGGCTCTGCTTTTTAATCTCCACTCTTTTTCTTTTGCTTCGAAAATATGTCTTCTCTTTTTTTTTTAGCACCAATAGGGCCACTTTTGTTTCAGGGCAAGCATAACCTCCACCATACAAATCATATATGGATTGTAGGGATTCTTATCTATTTATTATTTCATGTTCATTCTTCTATCTCTTTGCACGAGCCCATTTGACAGTGACCTTTTTTATATTTTTGAGATTTTTGGCAAATTGAATCACCGCTCTGTCATTCTGGTCAATGGGGGTCCAACGTTCCTTGACTAGAGATATAAATTCTTCTTCCTTTAGCCAATATGAATTAAATTTGAAGGGGCTAGCTGTTTTTTTTTTTTTTATCTTCCCGCAACCTCCATAAATATCGGGTGATGATTAGACTCCCCTCCATATCCAATCCATTGTCTAAAAAGGAGAGGCATTTCCAAGAGTTTTTCCGAGATAAAAAAACAATCTAGTCATTTGGAAATGCAATCCTCCTCTATCCTCTTATTTTTCTAGGAAGGGCATAACGTTATGGGAGCTATATCTATCAATACCTTTTCTCCCATTTTGTGGTTGAACAACTCCTAGAGGGAGTCTGGGTTAGTCCTTTGTCCCCAAGATTCTTCCTTTCTTAGAGAGTAGTTTAAATCTCTTCCTAAGATGAGATCTTCATTTCTCAGGAAAGACCTGTTTAAGAGGTTTTCCCAGAAGGGTATGTAGTCTTGAGTAGGCCCATATACGTTCAAGACCATAAAACATCTAGCCATATCCTCCAGGCTAATTTTTATGCCAATGTCTGAGTAAAAACCCTAGGAATTTAACACCTTGACAGTTCTGGTGTTCCATCCCATAGCTAGTCCCCACAATCGAACTTTTGAGTCTATACCAATGGAATTCCATTCCTTGATAGAGCCCTCCAATAAAGGGATAAAGGGAACCTCACCTATATAAGGAAGGAATTGCTCTCATTTGTAAGTAGAGTTTGGAGAATAAGAGATATCACTTGACTCATTTCTATGTCGTGCTAATGCTTGGGCTTAGTGTTTTCTTGAGAATTTTTTTTGTGAGGAATATAACAATATTGTCTTGATTGTAACATGTGAAGGTGGATTGAGAAATCTATCAAGGAGCCACAAGAGGAAAAAAGTGATACACTGGAGGATCTTGATAAGGTAATGAATTTCCTTATAGTCTTTAGTTTTCTATGCTTAAACTAGAGTATTAAGTTTGGAAAAGCTTGATTTGATTTCTAACTCCTACCTTAGGATAATGTAGAGGCTACCCCTTGTTAATTAAAGAAGTTGTTCACACTTTATTATCACTATCTAGATCTTGGAGCATTCAAGACTTCTTGGGGAATTTTCTGGGTACACCCTAGGGTTGCCTAGAATCCTAAGATTCATTGCAAAAAATCAAGCCTCAAAAAGTTCTAGGTTGACCCCATAGCCCAATAATATTTCAGCACCGATCTTTCATTTCCTTTCTCTCATAAAATTTTTCAATTTAACTTTCTTTTCATTGTTTGTTTTGAACAATCTAGGGTTTTAATTAGATCTAAGTTGTTCTTCTCATAAGTCTTGAGATAAATGTTAGATCTAGATTAAGCTTGAGTTTAGCTTAGAAAATCATCTTGTTATTTAATGCTTGATTCTATGATGGTTACAAATGTGTTAGATATAAATGCTTAAGTTTTCTTTCAAAGATTTTTAGGGATGGATCTAACCAATAAACTCTAATGAACATGATGAAATCTTTTGTTTGAGTTTAAATCATTCATTAAATGATGAAAATACTTGACATTGATCATTTGAACTAGCTTTTCATTTCACTTGTTGAAATGGATTAATAATGATTTGATGCTAAACATACATATTCAACAATGTTTGGGCTCTCATATGATCATGACACACTCCTCCACTAAATCGATGCCTCTAACAATGAAAATACTTAGCCATTAAATGAAACAACTTACTAAATTTCAATAGTTCTTTATGGTTTTGCATAAGGGTTTCATTTTATCAACGTTCTTATTCAATACTTAAGAAATGTTTTGAATGGTTACAATTTGAACACTTTAAGGAAACAAATTGATGCCTCTTTGGGATGGACAACTTGCTCCATGAGCTTGACATCTCCCCTCAAAATTGCCTAAATTTTCCTAACAAATCTGGCTCAAAGTCAAACAACCAGTAAAGTTTCATGCTTCAAGTCATTTATGGTGGATTCCTATGGTTTATTCTTGCTGATTGAAATATTTAATGAAAAAACCTTGAACACATTGATGGATCTGATAGTTTCAAGACAAAATTCACTATATGGTTGACACATTTCATGGTTTAGTACTATCATACCTAATTATGGAAGCTAGAATACATGTTGCATTGTTGAACATATAATTCTATTTCATATTAGATTTGGAATAAGAACTGTTTTCACATGATGATGCACCTATTTATGATCATAAGTGATTCCTAAATTGTCAATATTTATACATTGAATTTGGCATCTGCACACATTACTTTTCTTGGCCATTATTAAACAATTTTCTTACATGTTTATACTTGTTTTCTTGAAGATATCATAAAGTCCACTTGTTTAAAATTCAACATACTCTATTTTGTGGATGATCTAAAATCATAACACTTTGAAGGAAAATATTTAATACTTGTGCTTTGTTTCCTTAAATCTAGACAGTGGAATTCTACAATAGTGGATTGTGGACAAATTGTAAAGCATCTCCACACGACACTGTTGAGAAGTGCCCCTTGATCTAAATCAATAACATGTAGGCCAAATAAAACAATAGCAATATTTCATTTGAAGGTTAAGTTAATTGTATTTTTTTGTACAATTATGAGCTTAACATTGGATAACAACAACACTTCAAATGATGGTATATTTACTGTGGGAATTCACATAATTTTTGAGAAAACATCAGATTAAGTTAATCATCATTTTATCCTTATTTGTTGATTGGTTTGTGGATACTTCAATCATCATCATAAGTATTTTTCATCACTTGAGTTTGATGTGGGGTTGCAATCTTATCAGTTGACATATTTATGTGTCATTGATCATTAAATGTTTGATGATCAAACTTGCTTGAAACAATCATAACTCACAATGTTTGCAAAATTCTCTGAAGAGCTTGTTTAACTTTTAAATAGGCTTGGTGAAATCAATCTTCTTTCTTTATTTTTTTATTGACCACTAAACTTTGTTAATACAATCTTGCTACACTTTTCATCTACATCGATCATAGCAAAATTGACCATAGGAACACCATCCTTAGGTTAGGAAGCGCCTTTCTTATCCTTAAAGTGAGAGGCAAGGCCATTGAGGTGACAATGGGTGGCTTTCCTAGTAGTTTCTTCCAGGCTTTCCTATGAAGGTTAAGACTTTTCCTTTAGTGAGAGTTTGAGTAGTAATAGACTCTGTTATCACATAGGATGTGTAGGGGTCAAAACATTTTAGATTTGTCTTTTTTTGAGTCACAGGGTCTTTAAATCTTAGGTTTTAGGTTATATTTCATATCATAACTCAAAATTTAGGTTTTCCATAAGCATAGTCTTGGCTTAGTGCCTTGGTGTCATGCTATCATTTATCAGCATGAATAAAATAAGGGTCAAATGGGTCTCAACCTTGGTCTTAAAATCATCATCATCATATGTCCCGTATCAAGGGTTTGTACACAAAATCCCATTATGCCATTTTCCAACCATTTAAAGGTCAAGTCAGAGGTCATATTCGCTTGCTGCCAACTCACCTAAAAGTTCGCACTGTACCAAGAAGTACCTTGTGCACTAATCTCTCATCATTGCACTTTGAAAACATGTCAGGGGAGATCTCATCGTCTTCAGTGCATTAAACTCATTATTATTTTTAAGATTATGTCAAGGAACCATTCTAACAGTTCCCATGAAGCGTGCTACTGGAGTTTGAATACTAGTGCTACGAACTGAGTATAGTAGATTGAAGAAAATTGGATTCTTTCATTTAATAAAAACTCGAGTTCACAAATCACCAACCTAAATTCAGACATACTAGGTACCCCTTTGACGATTGCATGTTGCTTAAAAGGTTGATTGAGAATGTAAATCTGTTGTGTATTGTTGGCGTTGCAAACTGTTAAATGTTCATGTGTTGCTAACTCTCAAAACCACTGTTTAGGTGTTCTAAACCCTGGTCATTGGTCAAGATTGTTATCTCAGGTCCATCCTACAATTTTCTTTTGCAAACAAGTAATTTTTCCCACTGATAATTTTGCGCTGTGAACTATCTATTATAACTCTGCACAAAAAATTGTGTGTTGCAAACTGGCATTGCGAACCCTCTATCTTTTGATTGACTAAACCCTTGTCAATTTTGAAATCTTTCAAAGGCCTAGGTTTTAACTATTCGTTATAGGTTCTCTTAGACATGAAACGTATTATCAGTCCTTCATTAAACCTAGTTCAACTGCATTGCAGAATGGCACTGCGAACTGGTGTTGGCACTGCAAACCCTCTGTTTACACATAGTTGTCTCTTTTTTGTTGTCTGCATTTTCACTTAGACTGAATTGATGTCCCTCTTATCATTCCTACTTGCAATTTTCTCCACTTCATACCATTGTTGTGTATAATTTTTCAGATAGGTGAACTCTAAGTATATCATCTCTGTAATCAAACCCTAAAATCCTTGTTTTACTCTATATTTCACATAGCAAATATCATAAGAGGCTACATGAGGTTTTTAAGACAGTAATTATGGATAGTCAACAAAGCAAGAAAATACACAAGGGGGGAGAGATTGTGAGAATTGAACCATATGACATGCAACTCATCAAATCTGAACCATTTTTCAAGGAATACTTTTAGAGGGTGGGTTGCCTTAATTTTTGTCAGAAAATGCAAAGAGGGAATCCTGAATTGGCCAAGAAATTTGCACTTAATTTCAATGGAACAAAGACTAAGGTGGGCATGATGGAGTTTGAAGTCTTTGAGCATTCTATTTATGTAGCTACAAATATACCTGATTGTTGTGAGAAGTGGTTTAAAGCCATGTCTCTGAACTCTTCTTTCTCCATGGAATTCTTTAAACCTGAATATCAAGGAGATAACCTATCCAAAGGAGTGCCCATAAGTCACATGTTGGATTATTTTGACAAGATGCTCATGGTCATACAAAGGTACTTCAATGAGAAGGAAGGTTCAATATGATATATCAATACCATATCAGATTATTACTACACTTCACTGGGAAAGAATCTATGAACCTTCCCTTTTACCTTTTCAGGAGTATTGGAAAAATCTCAGATAAAGTCCAAGAAAAGTCCAAGCAGGTGGAAACTAGTGTTTTTCACTCTAGTTTAATCAATATGTTAGTGTTTGAAGAGTTGAATAAGACTAACAATGACTAAGAAACTTTCCTAGATGCATCCGATTTTTAGTTAGATATTTCTCCTACACCACAGTCCAAAAGACAAACTCCTACCCATGTTGAGAAGAGTGTGCATTCAGATTCAAGCAAGAAGAGGAGAATGACTGGGAGTGATAAATATTTTCAAGTTACTGATAAAAAAAAATAAGGTGGTCCCTCACAACCTCATGAAAGACAAGTTTCACCTATGGAAGAATATATACCTATGGAAATACCATCAAGCAAAACATGGAAGTTGAAAGGCAAAATACTTGTTTTCTCCCCACCAGTTGCTGTAGAAAAGTTCAAATCTAGAAGACCTTTTACTAGATCAGCAGCCAAACAACATGTTCCTATAAAGGATGGTACAACAGAGACTTAAACTAATAAAAAGGACAAATTTCAAATTTCCAAGAAGCCCATGGAGGTTATTGATATCAACACTCCTCCTCATGAAAGTAACCCTACTTTCAAAAGACTCAGGAGACAACTTAAGGATGCAAAAACTAAAATTGACAAATTGAAAAAGGAAGATTTGGATTATTGAATTAAGATAAAGGATATGTTATATCTATATGAGGAGACCCTTGATAAATCTATATTCATGGCTGGTATTTTTCCCTTCACAGGAAACTCAAGAATGTATATAGGTAGAAGAGAGCTTGCTAAACTGAAATCAGAAAATTAAAAGCAGAGTTACAACCTTTCAGAGAAAAAGTGGCAAAGAGAAATTTAGATATGTTGGCTAAGGTGGCTACTAGAGGGAGTACCAGAACCAAAATATGAATACATCAAGATCTTCCACATCAACATCATTTTTGTCATGGTTTTTGCATGCAGTTACAACACTAAGTGATGATTTTGAATTTTGAGCTAAACTTAGCATATTTTTATGTTTCTCCAAGGTCACTTCAGGTTGTAATGAGTTTGCAAAATTTTTTGGAGGGTCTATCCTATTGGTACAATTTTTAAAAGGTCATAATCTTTTTGCAAGAAAACAGGCTGCTATAGGAAAGTTCGCAATGCTTGGACTCATTGGCACTGCGCACTGGGTGTTTTAAGACAGTTTGCAACACTGGCACTATGAACTCATATTATGAATATTTTGAAGGAAAGAGGGATTACCAAGTGTCAATATGAACTTGTACCATCACTCATAGGATTATTTTCACATTAGAAGGCCACCTGCCTTAAGGAGTTGCATGTAGTAAATCCACATGCCCAGTTGTTAAGGATATGTTCAATACATTTCCAACATTTTCCTACAAAATAACAATTTTTTATTTTCTTGTTGTACATCTGTTGCCACGCTTCCCTTAGGCATGGAATCCTATGAGGAAGTTAAGGGCGAATGGTAAAGGGTTTTTTTGATGTTTTGGTTATTTAAGATGCATTGTAATGGGATATGAGGTTCGAATGGTTGAACAAAAAACTCTTATTTTTAGTCTCTTATTGTAGCATAGTTTTTCTTGATGTATGGACTAGACTTAAGAATCTTTTAATGGTGAAAAATCAGTCTTTTTCCTATGGCCATCTCTATTCTTTATCACTTTGGTATTAATCTCTGGTGAATTATTCATCATGATGCTTGTTTCTTTATTGCAGTAAATGATTTATTGTGATATTTTATGTAAGTTGATCAAATTTCTTTTCTCTTTGGATTAAGAAGTCTTATTCAAATGAGTTTTCTTCCATATGTGTTCCATCAATACCTGATGTAAATTGATACACATATTGCACTTTCCTTGCTAAGTCTTCCATCTTTCATTTATATCTCTTGAACACTGATTTGAAGCTATTCAAATCCTTGCTTGCTGGTGTGTATTTCATGGAAGGTTTTGTGATTAACATCATAAAATGAGTTTCACATCCATTTGCCACACTTTTTAAAACATTATTATTCACATTCTGATGGGTATTAGGCTTACATCTACAACAATATAGGTGTGACTTCTAGTGCCAATAGACTCAATACCACTTGTGTCCATGATCCATTCCTAATACCATTCAATGATGAAGCATGGGATCATGTTGTAGGATTATAAGCTTACTTATTTATTAACATATTCTTGAGGAACATAAAAATAAGACAAATTTTGTAATAGTGCGGGGTTCCTATGCCTATAATGTAATTCTTTTTGTCTTGAAGAACACCCATGCTTTATTCTCTAGAATCATCATTGTCACCTTTCACCTCTATATCCAATTTTTTTTGGAGGTGTATCTAGATGAATGGTCAATATACGATTTGCTAAAGGATCATCTTGTGACACTGTCTCATTTTGAAAAGTGTTGGAAACATCAAATTTCCTTGAACTTGAAAAAGTGCATACTTTGTACTACATTTGGGGTGTTTTTGGGTCATGTGGTGTGTTATAGCTGAGTTTTGGCTGACCCAACAAAGGTCATTATGATTTTCAACTTACAAACAACTAACAATGTTCATACTTTATAATCAACATTAGGAGATACTATATAGTAGGTGGTTCATCAAAATATACATTGCTATCACAGAACCCATTGAGTGTTTTTTGAAGAAGACAAGGTAATTTGTATTGGCTCCCTTAATATATTGATGTAGAAGTCAGTAAGTGCACCTATACTATATTTTCCTAATAGGATAATTAAGTTCAACATGCGTGTTGATGCTTCAGGTATTGCATTGGGAGAAGAAAATTAGGATCAACCTATCTATTTTCTTAAGAGTAAGCCATCTCGAGTGGGGCACAACTACACGACTGTGAAATGAGAAGGTGTGGAGATGGTGTATGGTCACATATAAACTCAAACACTACATGCTTGGAGGAAACTCTAATTTATTCACAAACCACTCTACTTTGAAGTACCTAGTTAACAAGCACATGTTATAAGGATGCTTCTCTTGATGTTTAATCTTGTTCCAAGAGTTTGATGTCGATGTGGTTGTGAAACTAGGTAAGAAAAAAATAGGGCCAAACCACCTATCATGCATTGAATTTGAAGAAGCAAGAGACCCTCTAGATGACCAACTCTTAGATGCTAATCTTTTTGAGTGAAAGAAGTCCTAGATTATTTAGAGCATTATTTATAACCACATGAATATCTTTGATTGATTACTTTGCAACTAAGGAAAGACACCTTTTCACTAAGATAGTTTATTATTAGATTATAGTAGTCCAATTACATAAGTTAGGTAGTGATCACATTATTCAATGATATGTTTTGGACCATATATCTTATCATAATACTGCATTAGGGATATAGGAGGACATGTGGGTCGTGAACCTACTGTTAGGAAAGTACTACAAAAAGGACTATGTTGACCTATAGTTTTTAAAGATGGTATTTTGTATGAAAATAGTTGTGATATATGTCTGTAGATTGGTAGACCATCAAGTTGGGACAAAATTCCCCTAAATCTAGTTCTTTCTTTGTAGCCACTCAAAAAATGGGTTGTAGATTTTATTGGTTTAATTAATCCACCAATCTAGCACTTAGGATATTGATACATTATCACTACAATATAATATCTTACAATGTGTGCATATACTCCAACTATATATTATTCGATCAACACTATGTAAAGTTTCATTTTTTAGAACATCATCACCAAATTTGATTGCTTAAGGATTTTGGTGAGTGACTAGGAAAAATATTTCATTGATAAGATTATGAAGACTCTAGAAAGGGAGTTCATGGTCTAGCACCATAGGAGTAGTCCATATGACCCACATTATAACAAAACAATGGCAGCCTTCAATAAAATTTTGGAACATGGTTTGACCAAGATCTTCTCTCTCAATATAGATGAATTGGATGAGAAGATCCCAAAAATAATTTGGGTCTATTATAAATCTACTAAGAAATTATTAATATTTAGGTGTATTAGAAATATGCAATAGTTTACCAAGTCAAAGTTGACTTGGTCAAATACTAGGTGACCGTTGGGGTGGGGAAAACCTAGTGTCCACAACGTTGCAAGTGCGACGAATATTTCACCAACATCACAAGAGTGACACAAATTTTACATCGTCGCAAGAGAGACGTCCTCCGAACTTCATCGCAAGAATGACGGTTTTAGTAGTACGTCGCAAGAGCGACGTTATCGAGCAATATGGAGATTTTTTTTTTAAATTTCCTCTATTTTTCGACAGTATGGCCAATTTTGTCCATAACGTTGCAAATGGAACGTCACAATTTTTCCAATATGTACTAATGGAGGTATTAACCTCTACATGTAACCTTTGACGAGACTAGAATATTACGAGAAGCAAGAGAAACCATAAAACGTTGGATAATAACCCTAGAAGGAAAGTTGGCTTAAGATAATAATTTATATTAAATTATTATCCTCCAAAAGTACAAGTCGGCCTAGTTAGGTCACTTGGAAGACTATAAATAAGAGGATTCTAGACCTCATTTGATTCACACTCTCACAACTCACACAGACTAGTGGTGGACAAGCTTTGGAGAAGGAGTGCAAGTGAAACTACTACAACTGGGATTTTGGCTTTTGGTTATGGTTGGACTTTCTACTTGGTTATGGTTTGGAATTTCTACTTGGTTATGGTTTGGAATTTCTGCCTTGGTTATGGTTTGGAATTTCTACCTTGGTTATGGTTTGGATTCTTTTCTTGGTACACTAGCCTTGGAGAGATATATGCTATCTTGGTTGGCTATTGGTTTTAAGGTTTGCTTCTGGAATTATTTTGTCTGTCAAGGTTAAAGGTGCTAAGGGGTGGCTTCGTTCCTATGGTTGGGTGACAATATTTCTATATTTTATATGGAAAAATGAGCACATCCCTTTTATTCTAATAGTTTATGATCCCACACTATCTCTAGACAGTCTAACCACTTGAAGATATATTGGGAAGTTCTTTGTTAAGCTCATTGTGGCACCAATTATAACCGGTAGCTATGTTTTATGATTACGCATCTGCAACAAACACTAACCCATGTGTTCAAGCACTTTTGATGAAGCGTTTGACCCAATTCATTGACATCCTAGTGCACCTCTTGGTACCCTCAACTAGAAAAAATGTCAGGGTTGAATTTTTGGTCAAATTCAAAGTCAATTTTTGACTGGTCAATGTCAAAGGTTGATTGGTCAAAGTCAAAGTCAAAGGTTGAATTCTGGTCAAATTGATTTTGTGGTCAAAGTTGAAATTTTATATTTTCTATCTTGTTCTAATCATTGAATCTTTTGATTGAGTTTCTAATCTCTTCTTATCAAGATGGTATCTAGTTGGAAGATAAACTGGATGATGCTACAACGTTTCAAACGTATGCACTTGTATATGTTATATCATCTAGCAAAACATGAGTGTGTTTATAGGGAAAGTACTAGAGATCTTGTCCAAGCTGTAATCTTGGATTTAGTGCATTCAAAATAACAAGCACACCCTACATAGCAAGTGAGGCTTCACGTTCCAGGTTTGATTAAATTGTTAAAATTTATATATATCAAGGGTGATAGTTGCTACATTACAAATTGTAAAAGCAATCTTTGAAAGATTCTATTATTGCTAGGTGAAATCAATACTTGACTGCATATGAATACTATTTCTATAGATGTTTATTGTACTTGTTTACAACATAAACTAACATCTCCTCTAGATAGATATTTCTTGTTTTCTCTTGTCATTCTTGTTCCGGGCAGGTACCCTTGTGATGAACAATCCTTGCGAAAGATGTCATAGAAGAAGTTTATAAGGATGACACAAATTCCATATGGGAAACAATCAAAACAGATAGAAACAAACTTAAAGAAACCTAGAGGAGTCAGACTCGAAGAAAGTAAGGAATCAAAAGGAAACCAGAACATGCTTGTGACACTTTGCAGAAAGAAAAGAGAGATGCAACAGATGAAATCATGGACTCTCTCAGATGGAGGGAGCCGATCACAAAATTCCAACATAAGAGCATTCGTATTGCTCATTCAGGCGTGAAGCTAGGATTAGGAGGGATCTAATCCCAAATGATATGATCCATTGAATAAGAATCCGTAAAGAATATGAAGTATCTATCCATGTTCTTCATTGAAATTAGTAGCCATGATAAGAAACACATGTTCAGTTTGACTCTAGAAGAAGTCTTCTTCTAAAAGAAGCCTTGGATATCTTTGGTTGTCCATATACATTTATGTTCCTATGGCAGAAGGAAAAAGTTGGAGCCTTAAGGAAATAATGGCATGTAATCTATAGAATATTCCATGGACTCCAACAATAAAGAGAAACATGAGGAAGAAAATGAATATTCCAAGAAAAAAATAAAAGTCAGAACAACCAATTGAACCAAGTTTGAACCCACTAGAAGCATTCAAGTAGAAGGAATGGAAGGAAGTTGTGATGAAGAACAATGCATGTGATAAATTGTGAAAAAGACTTAAGCATTGATAGATACAAGGTGAGACTCAGGGCTAGAGGGTTCTCCCAAAAGGAGGGAGAAGACTATGATGACAACTTGTTCCAGTAACTAGACATACCTCTACCCGAGTCATTATATCTCCTACAATATCCATGGGTTGGATTTTACATCAGATGAATGTAAAGTTTGTTCTTATCAACAGAGTAATTGAAGAAGAATTGTATGTAGAGATCAAGGTTTCGAGGTATACCAGAAAGAGGCCCTTGTATGCAGATGGAATAATACCTTGTATGGATTCAAGCAAACTTGGTGTAGAGCCTCTCATATACAACAAAAGCGTGGTGAAAAATTCCTATGAAAAAGGAAGTATATTTAAATGGTTCTGTTGAAGTCTGGGATGATGGATTGCAAATCCATGGAAAACTCCCATGATGACATATCTAAATAAGTTGATAGACTCTGATCCAATAGACCCATCTCTGTATCAAAAGTTGATTGGCTCGTTAATGTATTTGGAGAATACTCAGCTGGATATTTTCTTTGTGGGACGTTTGAATTATGATATACAATTCATGGATTTGTCGATTCAGATTGGGTAGGGAGTGAAGATGACAGAAGAAGTGCCACTTGGATATGTTTCATTTTGATCTCTCCCTTTCATTTTGATCTCTCCCACGATGTCATGGGCTAGTAGGAAACAAAATTCTGTTGCACTCAACATTGCAGAAGCATAGTATATTACATCTTGTGATGCTTGTTTGGAAGTAGTGTGGCTCCATAAGCTAGTTTCTAGACTATTTGATCAGGTGTTGGATTCGATCATGATATATTGTGATAATAGAAGTTGTTTGAAGCTTTCATAGAACCTGGTGTTCCATGACAGGTCAAAGCACATTGATATTGAGTTTTATTTCCTCCATGATAGAGTCTAGAGGGGAGAAGTGATTATCCAGTATATCTTCACAAATGGGCAGATAACATATATTTTGGAAAAGACTCTATCCAAGATGAAAAGTTTGTGTACTTAACGGACAAGTTGGTACTCATAGAGATTACTTCCTTATTGGAAAAGTAAGAGATTACTCCCAGGTTGGGAGGGAGCATTGATATGTTATTGATTTATGGGGCAGCCATTTTCCAATTCAAAAAATGGTTCAGGTTGGGCAGTCACCTTCCATTCTGGAAAGTGGCCCAAGATTTCTAACGAAGAGGCATTTTCTAGTTCGGAAAATGGTCTAGATCGGACATTCATTTTCGTAATGAAAATGGTCCAATAGATTGTTGATGTACCATAACAATGATTCCCCTTGTGTCCAGTGTGGGGGAATGGTCTAGGACATTCATTCTTCTTGGTTGTCACTCTTAGTAGTGGTCAAATATAATAGTCTTCCTCGCCATGCAATCATTCTTTTGAAGTTCAGAGTTGTGAGTAGTTTCGAAGAATGGTTCATTTTGGAGGTTGGTGCAGGACAATAATTTTCTTAGGAAATGGTCCAGATAGTCATTCCCTATGGTAGACTCATTCTCTCCAGGTTGCAATGTGATTAGTGTTGGAGGGATGGATTAGTTAGGTGAATGGTCCAGGTTCATCAATCAGGGATAGTCATTCCCTAAGGAAGACTCATTATCTCCAAGTTGCACTGCGATTAGTGTCGGAGGCATGGCCCAGTTAGGTGAATGGTCCATTCTTAGAAATAAGGGAAAAATATTCTTCTATGCTTGGCAAGAATAGTCTAGATAACCCATCGATGATGTTTTTACTTTCCAAGGGTGGATTCTCTTCCATATCTCACAAATGTGAGTGGAGGAATGGCCCATATGACTAATCTTCTATCATGATATTGTTTATGCAGGTTGATATTAGATGATATGATTGTTGTGGACACTGTATGTCTCTAGAAAGTAGCTATATGCTTCTTTGGTGGATGTGATCCACTGGTAGTGACTGTGTGTCACTGGTTAGTAGCTGTGTGCTACTAGAAGTAGTTGTGTACCACCAGATAGTAGTTGTATACTACAATGGATAGACACAATTGTGTTCTATTAGATGGCATTGTTTTTATTGCCATAGAGACTACCACTAGTGTTGGAAATTATTTCTAGCTAGATGGATAGTCAGTGTGCTGATGGACAAACATTCTCCAGGAGGAGAATGGTCCAGGAAGGACAAATTATTGGTGGAAATACATTCTCCCTGTGGAGAATGGTCCAGGTTGATGATATACCATGGAAAACTATTCTTCTAGGATGTATGTCCGGATTAGAAGAATGGTCTGTCTCCTTGAGTTCACAATAGTGACCGAAGTGGAGAAATTGGTACATGACATAAATTTTCCCTGAGTTCATAGTAGTAGTTGGAGGGAAAAAATGGTCCAGGATAGTCATTCTTCTAGGACGTATGTCTCGATTAGAAGAATGCTACTTGTAGCCCATGGCATGGCTTTCAACATATGTTGGAATAATTATTCTTCTAGGAAATATGTTTGGATTAGAAGAATGGTCCTTGTATCACTCTATGGAGTGAGTGACTTATTCAACATCATGCCCGATTACTCAGATGGAGTATGGTTTCGAGAGATGATACAATTGATGATTTTAGATGATATTGATAGTGATGATGTTGCTCATGATTTTATCTACGTGATCATGAGATAGCTTGTGTGGCTATGATGATGCTACTGATTGAATGTTTGTGCTCAAGACCATTTCCTTTAATACCTCTCTAGATAGGAGGGAGCATTGATATTATGATAGCTGCGGGAGGTATTAACCTCTACGTGTAACCTTTGACGAGACTAGAGTATTCTAGGAAGCAAGAGAAACCATAAAACGTTGGATAATAACCCTAAAAGGAAATTCGACTCAAGATAATAATCTATATTAAATTATTATTATCAATAATTACAAGTCATCCCAATTAGGTCACTTGGAAGACTATAAATAAGAGGGCACTAGAACTCATTTGATTCACACTCTCACAACTCACACATACTAGTGGTGTGCAAGTTTTGGAGAGGGAGTGCAGCTGCAACTACTGCAACTGGGATTTTGGATTTTGGTTATGGTTAGAATTTCTACTTTCTTATGGTTTGGAATTTCTACTTGGTTATGGTTTGGAATTTATGCCTTGGTTATGGTTTGGATTCTTTGCTTGGTACACTAGCCTTGGAGAGAGATATGTTATCTTCGTTGGCTACTGATTTTAAGGTTTTCTTTCGAAATTATTCTGTTTGTCAAGGTTAAAGGTGCTCAGGGGTGTCTTCGTGCCTATGGTTGGGTGACAATATTTCTATATTGTCTATGGAAAAACGAGCACATCCCTTTTATTCTAATAGAAACTAACTAAACTTACACATGTTAGGTTGGTTCAAGGTGTAGAATCAATAGTGCAAATTGAATTTCAATCTAAGTCCAATCGATTCCCAAGACACTCATATGTCAAATCAAGAATCACTACAGGGGAAGCAAACATAGTTCGTGGCCCTTGAGGAACATAGGTTTTTGGTGGGATTTCACCAGAATATGGATAAGTCTCAAGAAAAGGCTTGGAATAATCTTCATATCAAGAAAAAAAACTATGATAAATGAGATTTAGTCTTTCTTTATGATAGTAAATACTTGACGCAACCCAACAAGATACATATGCATTGGTCATGTCCATTTTTTATTACAAAAAATTATTTTTTTGGAGCCATTCAATTAGCTCAATCATATGGTGTAATTCAACTAGGGTGGGTGAATGGTTCCTGCTTGAATCACTTTACCTCTATCATTTAATATGCAATGTTCCACACCTTTTTAGTGAAGAATGATATGTAAGTTTATGTTGGGATGAGTTTGTTAGTTATTTCTTTCCTTAGATTGAGTCTAGTGTTAGTCTTCCGATCTCACTTTTTGTCACCTTTATTTTCATCACGTCAATCTTGTACCTTTCAGTTTTGATTTGTATCATTCCATCCCAACAATTAACCAAACTATGTTCCTTTTGTTTCAAGTATGTGCCACAACTTCGTGGTTAGGGAGGGAAGTTGTCACCACTATAAGGTTACTTGTTAGGATTGAGTTATGAAAGAATTGAGTCTTGAGTTGAGTTTAATGTGCTGAAATTATTGAAGGTTTGTCTCATTGACCAATTGCGTTGCACATTTTGGCTTGCATCAAGTTAGG
This sequence comes from Picea mariana, assembly GCA_032191745.1. NCBI lineage: Eukaryota > Viridiplantae > Streptophyta > Pinopsida > Pinales > Pinaceae > Picea > Picea mariana. The sequence goes on along the minus strand of JASDQU010371968.1, from coordinate 35,147 downwards.
TTTGTGTCACAAGATGGAACAAAGAATGCATTATGGTAGGTGATGTAATTGATAGGTACAATATAGGCTAGCATTAGTTCCCCAGAGTAAAAGTTGATTTGAAACATTTTTTTAAAAATATTTACAATATTAAGTGATGCCATTGATAACTCAGTTAATGAAACAAATATTTGAATTGCAATGGCACGACAGGTGCCCGATAGTTAGTTTCTTGCTTCTATAAATTCTTTTTATTATAAATGTTGGGACTTAGTATTTTTTTCTCATTCCACTTTCATGTTTTTATCTATTGAGTTCATAGATACACTTCTTGAGGTCTACATGCCATATGTGCGATCAAAGTGGCAGTCAGAGAACCCTCCAATATATCTATCAAGGATTTCTATTAGTTTATCGATGTTTTTTTAGCCAACTAGTACAAAAAATTAGGAGGAAAAACATCAAAAGGGAGTTTAGACAGAAATAAGTCATCCTAAATGAAGTCATTGATCTTAGGGTCACATAGGTTGGGGACTTGAAAGGAAAAGTAGAAACCACCAATTGATTAGCCATGATTTTATAGACAAGGATATTGTTCTTGGGCTACAACCAAATGTTTATCAATGGACAATTAGAATTTGTAATTGTGAGATGAGGTTACGCTATAAATATAATTCCAAGACCGTTTGCAAAATTCCACATCAATGAATTCTTTGAATGCTCCTACACTTGGTAGCATAAGAGAAGTAACTTGGTGCACACAATTATTGCTCAACCCACCAAGTGTAGCTTTATATGGATAAGCTTTACCCAATCAATGCCGAGGCCATATAGGACTTAGAGGGTTCTTTGACTCAGGTTTGGATGCCAATACTGTATTCTATGATTAAAAAAGATCCAATATCGGGGAGTCTAATCTATGCGCCAAGCACAATTCAACTAGAGGTTGGAGGGGTGTTGAGATAAATAATATCAACAATACTATTTTCAAGACGACTTGCTATATTTTGAACTACTGGATAATGAAAAAATCCCACTATGGGTAATGCACTTTAGATACCCTCTCTGTTGTAGAGGCATGTGTGTAATATAGAAGGATCAATATCAATCCACTACCTACACCTTTTGACATGGATATATTATGGTGGCGTTTTCCAAGTAACATTGGAAGCCACTAGTGGAATGAAATACCCTTTCTCTCGAGAGAAAGAACTTAGTATCCACATTTTTTTACATTGGAGGGGTAGGAAAGACATAAATAATGTGGCCTTTGATGAAAAATATTTTTTAAGTGTGGTACAATAGTATGATGGCAGCCTCTAAAGACACTACTAAGATCCTAAAATATCTTATTGACCATTTTGAGTCGATTTAGTATGCACTAGGATTATTTGTATATCATACCCAAGATGCCCATTAGGGATAGATTTTGAAATTTTATAAGCCCCTTTGGATTAATAAATGATTATAATGTACACGAGATTTGTACTTGGCTAGGCATCAAAAATAGGAAATTACCATAGTACACTGATATTATGTTTCTAAAGGAAAATGATCATTTGCACAAACTCAAAATCTTGAATGACATAGAGATACATGGAGTCCAAGTGATGAAGAAGCACAAATGGAAGGTTTTCTAAGATACTAGAAGTTCAAATTCGTATGAGGAGTCAGAAGCTGAGGGTACTTCCACTATTGTTGACGAAAAATCACCTTTGTTTGCTCAATTACCACTAGCACAACCACATTATAAAATTGGTTTATATACGTCGATATGTGCCCTTTTCCACCTTTCCAAAGGAGCTTGTTTTCAATTATTTTGTACCCAAATTTAGTGCATATTGTACCCATAAAACCTATATTAATATCAAATCTAAATTTACACTACTTGCAAATTTTATCTCTACTTGTTTTCAAATCCAAATTAAATGATATGGATTGTTGATGTTTTGACAACATCGTGAAGACATTCTCTTAGAATAATAATAATAATATAATTATTGATTATTAAATATCATGTATAATAAGTAAATGATAATAATAAATAGTTATTGATTATTCAAGGGATCCATCCTTTCATGGATGGTCACCATATGGTCCCTATATATGGAACACTCATCATTGTAATAATATATCGATCATATCTCATATGTGTTGAAATAATGTAACTGCGAAGAGTATTCTTATTATTATTGTTATTTTATTCATTGGATTAATCCCCATTGTGGATTAATCATGTCGGTAATTATATTAGGACCAATTATATTAGGACCAAATCCCCTTTTGCGGATTGGTCATCGGACAATTGTAATAGGCAGTTATTATTTAGACCTAGAATTAAATTAAAGGTGGGTTTACCCACCCAGAGTGAGAGGTCGGCCCTGCCAGTAAAGCCCCCTCACACGTTCCAGTCTTGTATATATAGAGAGGCTAGTGCCTCACTTCTACACACAACACACTTGTTGATTCTCTTATGAGGCAAGCTGCAATTACCAGTTGGAGAGAGGAGAAGAAGAGTGGTGCATCTTTTGGGGAGGACTATCTGTATTGGTTTGATTTATCTCTTGAACATTGTATTGGCAATTTATGATAAGGAATTTTTTGCTGGGTTTTCTTCCCCTAGAGGGTTTCCCAGGATAAATGTTGTGTCTCTTGTGAATGTGTATTTCTTGATGATATTGTTCTTATGTTGCTCTTATCTATTGAAATGCAAAGAACTATAATAATGGCATAAACATTAACAATATGAAAATAAACCAACATGGTATTAGAGATGGACTGGGCCTTACTCCCTCAGGGGAGGGCCTAGGAAAACAAGAAATATAGAAGCATAATGTCAGATCTAAATTTTCTTTGAAAATTATTGGGCATTGGAAAGCATTTGGGCAAATTTTACGAGCAAAAGAAAACAACAATGATGAGCTCCAAATTTGCTTGATTGAACTCGATCCATCTTATTCCACGTATATTAACCATCAACAAAAAAAAAAACAAATTTGCTTTTACTATTAAAAAGATGGCGTTTTTAATTTGTCTTTCTAGAAATATATTCGGATTTAGATTCTATATTTAAAGGAGGTGCAATGAATACGATTGAAATAGAGTTCTTGGTAGGAAAATATCTGGGATCAATGAATCCACTAAGGTTTCTTGCTCCAATGATAACTAGATATATATGGCAAGGACGTATTTGGGAGCATGCTCATATCGTTCCATCCCCCTGACATGCAAATCTTTGGCAGAGTCATTGCGTAGGAAGTCCATAGGTTCCCACAGATCCTTGGACAGGTGAAGTCCCGGGAGACGGGAATGGAAGACAATGGATTTCTCTCAGCCATGAGTGGTTTTGTTGTCTATAAAGAGTTGTCTCGTGTTCTAACTTCCGGCACTGTAATGTTTTTGCTTCAACATTTTTACATGGATGTATACAATAAAATGTTGTAAGATTGTTCTGTTCGGACACATCGCTTATTAATACAAGGTTACCCTTTATTGTTCAAAGAAGTGTAGTTGAATAGAGTAATTCTACGTTCTCAAATAGAATAGAATTTTGCAATTATACAATTAGTGTGCATGGTTTTGTTGCATCGTTGTGTGAAGGTATAACGCATCGTGGATGATTTTAGATCCAATGTACATGGTCAGATTGTTTCTGGTTACAAGCAACAACTCTGTGTTTACATTTATAAATATTAGAATGCTCCAAAGCTTAGACCTGTCCAGAGTGTCAGAAAATGGAAGTATTGCATAGTAATCAATGGATTACTAGATTAAGGAACCAAGACATTGGTTTCATGAGGAAACCTCGATATGTCTTGGGGGACATTGGTTCCATGAGGGAACCTCGATGTGTCCTAGAGATGTTTGAGGCAGGGATCAAGAGGGATTACACTGTTCCTCACAACCCTTAACAGAATGGGATTGCAGAGAGGAATTTCAGATCTATTGTTGAGACAGTCAAGGCGATGATTCATTATCAACATTTTACTATGTTTCTGTGGGCAGAGGCATCCATAACTGTAGTGTATATTCAAAACATAAGTCCTTGAGGAACATGATTCCCGAGGAGGCCTTCACCAGAGTGAAGCCTGAGATTGGACACTTCAAGATATTTGGGTGTTCAATATAAATTCATGTACCCAAGGAGAAAAGGACCAAGTTAGACCCTTCAGGTAGAAAGGGTACATTTGTGGGGTACAATGAGTATTCGAAGGAATATCAAAACTACATCCTTGGTTAGAGACAGATTGAGTGAGAGACAAGAAGATATGGTACCTTCCCAAAGAGAAAGATACCTTAGAGATATTCATGCTATGCCAAAATTATAAGCCACATCATTCATTTTGAGCCTTCATGTTATAAGGAGGCAACTAGTCATCCAGTACGGAGAGATGTCATGATGGAGGAGTATCAATCCATCATGAATAATGATGTGTGGGATATTGTTCTGAGACTTGAGGGGAAGTCTATAGTGACTTAGAAATGGATCTACAAGATCAAACACACAGTTGACGGGAGCATCAAGAGGCACAAAATGAGATTTGTTGCTAGAGGATTCTCTCAGGTGGAGGGAATAGATTATGAGGAGACATTT
>JASDQU010371968.1:2918-22793 GCA_032191745.1 Picea mariana | reverse complement strand
GTACCAAATCTAACGGCTCTCGTTCTGTCGGGAATTTTGGATGGGATCCAACGACTGTGGATCTCTGTCTTCCTTCTCCTTGCACTTTAAAAAATGTGCAGGTTTTCCTCGATCCAATGGTGGTCAGACCCTGCGCTCAGATCTGACGCCTGAGATCTATTCTCCTCTTCAGTGCCCTCTTCTTGTCTTTCTTCAGATCTGATGCTTTCGGGAATTTTGGATGGGATCCAACGATCATAAATGCTTCTCGGGCCTTCAATCATTCGATCTTCCTGGACTTATCTTCTCTTTGCCTGTTGATCATCGCTGCTGTACTCAAGCCATCATTACTGCTGTACTTGCCATCAATGACAAGATTACGCTGCCTGTAAAACATACTAAACATCCTCTGTTCCATTCTTCCTGTAGTCATGCAATCTTCATTGTTGTACTTGCCATCAATGACAAGCATATGCTACATGTTAAACATTTCCAACAGCTTTGGTCAATAAAGAGGACCTATTATATGTTATAATTTTAATCAACCCATAGATTTAGTGCGCGACTACCCGAATCCCTGCACGACATGTACATATTGAAGAGAACTAGACCATGCAATGAAAGATTGCCCACGGTTGATCATGAAATGGAAAGAAAAGAGGAACACAAATGTACATATTATAGCAGTAGAGGCATGAAACGAACAACCTAAGACAATAGTAGTTACGCATAGAGGAACAAGAACCAGAGTGGATGCGACAGATCAAGGGAATAAAATCCACCAGTGGGTAAGGAAAGAAACGGATCCTACTCCATTGTTTGATCCCATAAAAGAGAAAGAGACATGCCAACAAGAAGGAAAATAATTAATTGGAGCAGAATGGATAGAATCAACTTTGACTGCACCACCCTTGTATGATAAACCACCGATGTTTGATATTCCTTTAGTCTATGATCATTTAGAAAAGCAGGTTCGAAAGGAAATCACTTTGCAAAGTTTCTTAAGAAGTTGTTTAGAATTAATGAAAGATGAATCTCCTTTGAGTAGTCTGCATGGAATGATTGGCCATTATGCACAAGATTAATATATACTTGTCACACACCAAGCAGTTAACCAGGTGCACAACAAAAAGAAAAAAAATATAGAGTTTTGACTCAATGCGCAGATAGGAGATTACGACATGGACAATATAATTCTAGATCTTGAGTCTGATGTGAATGTTATCCCAAGACAGACTTGGGAGATGATGGGCCAGCCGAAGAAGATATGGTCACCTATCCATTTGACACTATCTAACCAACATAAGATCATTCCAGTTGGAAGGATGATGGGGGTAAGTGTTAATATTGATGGAGTGCACGGTATAGCAAACTTTGAAGTGATCAAAATAGTAGATGGTAGTACACCGTATCCAGCACTATTGGGATTTGATTGGGAATTCCATAATCAAACTATCATTGATCTAAAGAAAAGACAGATGATATTCAAAGTATAAGACTTGAAGGTTACTACATTGTTAGATCCTACTGAAGGAAGGAGATATGTAGAACCAACAAAGAGAAAAGAACTTGACAATCTATATAATATGACTACACAGATGGATGATTATGTGAATCCTACAGCTGAAGGTGTACTTAGTTGGAGAAGTATCAGTTCATGTGTGTCAGAATCAGAACAAGCCTTGGAGAATTGGTAGCAGAGATTGCACGAAGCATCGACAAGAAAATGTTCTAGGATTACCCGTGTGTGGCAATGGATTGGAACTGAAATAGTTGAACCTCCAAGGTATGATGGACTAACTGTTTAAGTTTATTTTATAAGAGAATTTGAATTCCAAATATTATATCAATAAATATTATTAGCTTTAGATGTGCTAAAAGAAACCCCTGTGAGATGGTGGGCTATGCAAATGGATGGAATAAGAGATTGGCAGCAATGCAAAAGGTTACTATATGTCAAGTTTGGGACAGAGAATGAATATGCTATGCATAATTATACATGATTGAGTTTTCCGATGGATCATGTTACATAATGTATTGTGACATGGAATAAAGTAACAAGGAAAGAATGGACACACCTATTTGTACACACCTTGGACGCAATCCCAAATAATTGGTACATAAAGCTAGAAGTGTGCACAAGTACATGAGATTGGGAAGAGTTGACCAAGAACTGCAAAGTAAAATTCAACTTTGATAATGACAATCCTTTGACTGATTCAGCCTTTCAGGTTATCAAGAATAATATTTTTGCATCACAGGACTCGATAGGGTCCATACCTTTGTATAGTGTACCTAGATTTGTTGCGAAAGTTGAGGGGGTATTGGACTACTATAATGTTTCTCAATAAGATCAAGAGGATGAAGACCCTAGGAATTTATAGATACCAAAAGCTGAAGGGGATCGTGAAATACAAGGACCAGAGCTTGAGTCATCTATATATGCAAAGCCCCTAATAAAACACAAAGTGAACATAGGTAGAGAAGATAAGCCTATGTTTTCCAACATAGGAGACTACTGGAGCGATGAGACAGACGAGAGTATAAGAAGACAAACGAGACTTATTGCATGGGTATCAGGATCTGTTTCCAACTACGTTCTCAGAGATGAAAGGAATCGTTGGGGAGTTAAGAGAGATAAAGATTATGTTGAAGCTAGATACCAAACCTGTGAAGTAGAGACCATATAGAATGAATTCCGGGTATAAGTAGAAGGTAAAAGAAGAGATAAACAGGATGTTGGAAGTTGGAATTAGAGAACTTGTTGAAAAATCAGAATGGATCAATCCAATGGTAGTTTGGGATAAGAAGACATGAGGAATCAAGATATGTGTAGATCTGAGAAAGTTGAATGAAGCTTGTTTACACGACCCATTTCCTACACCATTTGCAGATGAAGTACTAGAAAATGTAAGGGGACAGGAGGCTTCCTCTTTCACAGATGGATTTTCAGGATATCATTAGATCAAGATTGCACATGAAGATAGAAATAAGACCACTTTGAGACAAAATGGGGGTGTTACCAGTACATAGTGATGCCTTTTGGATTGAAGAATGCACCAACAATATTTTCTAGTGGTTGTCACAACTTTCAAAGAGTTCATTCATAATTTCTTAGAATTCTACTTAGATAATTGGACAATATTTAGTCTGTTGAAAGATCATGTTGAAACATTGTGCTTAATGTTGGATAGGTGTAGGAAGTACCAGTTCTCGTTGAATTTGAAGAAATGAATTTTGTGTGCACCTTTTGGAATATTGTTGGGTCATGTGGTATGTAAACATGGATTGTTAGTTGACCCTGCAAAGTTAATGGTAATTGTTAACTTGACACCACCAACTTTAGTGTGACAATTGAAATCCACATTGGGTCATACAGGATACTATAGAAAGTTCATAAAAGGATATGCATAGATCAAATCCCCTATGGAGAAGTTGTTGAAGAAGGAAGTTAAGTTTCAGTGGAATGAGAAATGTCAAAAGAGCTTGGACACACTAAAACATAAGTTAGTTACCACGCTGATTTTGATATTCCTGGATTGGAAGGAGTTTCACATTCATGTGGATGTGTCATCTATAGAATTAGGCACAATCCTATCACAACCCAGAGACGGAGAATTAGACCATCCAATTGCATTTGCAAGTAGGAAATTATCATCTACAAAACATAACTATACTACGACAAAATGAGAAGGTTTGGAAATGGTGTATGCTTTGCAAAAGTTTAGACATTACTTTCTTGGATCTCACTTTAAGATGTATACAAATCATTCTGCGTTGAGATACCTAGTTAACAATCTAATGTCGAGGGGAAGAATATGCAGATGGATACTATTGTTCCAGGAATATGACTTTGTGGTGATCATGAAACCAAGGAATTTTAACTCAGGATTGGATCACTTATCATGCATACTGTCAGGTTAAGATGCATGAAACTTGGATGACAACTTACCAGACATGCACTTATTTTCAGTACAAATGGTTGATCACTATTTTTCATACATAGTTCAGTTCTTGAGTACGAGATTATCCCCACCATACTTTACAGTGGCACCGAAAAAGTATCTAATAGTGAAGGCAATAGAATATCAACTGATAGTAGGAAATTTATACAAATTAGGCGCAGATGGTATTCTACGACAATGTGCATTAGAACATGAAATGCGTATGATCTTGTCAGAAGCGCATGAAGGGATTGTAGGAGGTCATTATGTAGGAAAAGAAACAACTCAGAAGATTTTTCACATAGGGTTATGGTGGCCTACCCTGCATAAAGAAGGTAAGGAATTTTGTTAGAGATGTGATGTTTGTCAGAGACTTGGAAAGCCTTTCAGGAGAGATGAAATTCCCTTAGTACCACAAGTGAAAATACAAGCTTTTGATAAATGGGCAGTGGACTTTGATGGGCCGAGGTAGAATCGTTCAGAGACTGCAATGCAGAGACAACTGCATGATTTTTGTTTGAAAATGTGGTGACAAGGTTTGGATTCCCAAGAGTACTTATGAGTGATCAGAGAACTCAAGAAGTTGTGATTCATATGGAGTTTAATGTACCGAGTATGCGCATTACTTTGATGGTAGATCTCACAAATTCTTGCATAATGGAGAAGAGACTAGCATAACTAGTAGAAATCGAGGAAGATTGATTTGTCCTAGGTTTTCATCAGCGAGTGAAAAAAGAACGTAAGAAATATTGGCATGACAGGAACATTAAACAAAAGAAATTTCAGACATGAGACTTAGTGTTACTTTATGACAGTGATTTTTTGCAGCACCCAGAGAAGTTCTAGATGCATTGTCTAGGCCCATATGTGATCGGGTTTGTGACAGAGGCAAGTGTTTTCCAGTTGGAGAAACTGAATGGAGAAGTTGTGGAAGGACTGTTTAATGATAGTTCGCTGAAACTATATAAGGATAGTCAGGATTTCATGCACTAATCTCAGCGCGTAGTATGTGTACCATAGTGTATTATAGACAGAAAAGGAGAAAAATAGCAAAATAAGAAAAGAAATAAAGGATATTGAAGGTTGGAATAAAATGACGTAGACAATAAAGAAGAAGGGGAACTACGTAGAAAGGCGAAAGAGAGTTTGAAGAAAGAAGGCAAGGTTGGAGATCCACAAAGAAGACAATTGAAGGTGTTGGTCATGAGATTAAACTTAAGGCTCAAAGGATAATGTCAGGCATCAGGGAATTTTTTAAGAGTGTGCTTTAAAAATGCTTTTCCTACCTCTGTTAGATGAGAAAAATTCCTTAATGAAATTAATCGTGTAGCAGCATAGAGGTCGTATTTCGTATCTGAGTCAAAATCGAAATAAAAAATGAAGTGAAGGAAAATTACAAAAATGTGAAACAAAGCAGGGCATCAATTGCAAAAGAGTCCCACCTTGTTGCAGTAGAATAAAATAGATTAGTATAACCTTGAATAAAGCATAAAAATATAGTAGCCCACACAACAAGCAGGTCTTGTATTTACTCACAGTAAATACAGAGGAAAAGCTAGTTACTCAATGAATTATCGATACAATAAGATTACAGTAGTTGTTGTACTAAATTGGAATCAAACATTTATTCAGGAATACATAAAGAAGATTGAGAAATAGAAGACAAAGAAACACATAACCCAGATTTGAACAAAACTTGGAATCTCTGCCTGCACTTGTATTAATACTCTATAAGGAGAGTTTTATCTATTACAATCGGCAAGAAGCAGCCTGAAATAAGTCTTTAATCTAGGTATTTATACAAAAGGGTTTCAACCCAAATGGTTGGACTTCTCATAATAGTAACTATTACAATATGAAAAACTGAAAGGTTCCATAAGCATTTCCTTGGTCTCTTCGTCTACTGGCAGAGACATTTCTTCTCCATATCCTTCATCTTGAAAACAACTGGCATCTGATCATAAACTTTGTGAGTAGCATGTACAAGTTCTCTTACTTGCTTCCAGATGTGTTGGCTTTCCCATATTTGACACACTGGATACATCTTCTTACTAATTGTACTACTAACCCAGAATGTTCTATTGCTTCATTTGCTTAAAAAATATACAGCTTCTTTTCTATCTGAGGTAACCTCTCCTGCATATTCTTTGCTCCCAAAAATGTGGTCTGTAGCTATAAACTGGGATCAACTATCCATTTTTTTAATTTGGATAAGATTGATTTGATTCATTTGTTGGATGGTTGTTCGGGCTTCTTCTTTGTTTGTCTTAGAGTTTTGTTGATTTTTTTCTATATCAATCTGCCCCAAGGCCTTAGGGATACTATTTCCTTCAACAATGAGTAGCCCTTTGTATAGTGAAGACAATGCTTCTTCAAAATCTTTATTGACCTCTCTGGCCAATCTTTTCCTTTCGACCATATTTTGAGACCAACTTTCCACCTTGGTCTCCCACCAAGGATTTCCTCCTACTCTTGGCATCTCAGCAAGAGTCACTCTCTTGGCATCTCACCAAGAGTCTCCCCCTCTTGGTATCTTACCAAGAGTCATGAACTTGGCCTCTTGCCAAGTCACCTCCACCTGAAGTGGATCCAAAACCTGATCTTCTCATCTCAGAAGCTATGTGAGGCTCAAGCCTCCATGGTGCCCTATTGCTCCTCCTCATCAACCTCTGATGCACTGAAGCTGTAGCACCAACTCTCTGTCTACTCAGCTGCTATGAAACTATAGCTATACTGGGTGGACCAATCACCCACTCTGAAGATGTACAGGGCCACTGAGTCTCATCTCCCTCTAAATAATTGTTGTGAGTCAGTCGGTCCTCATCAACTCTCTCTCCCCATATAGTGTTGGTGGTGTAATAACAGATAAAGTAGTCATGAATGCACACTCTCTCGCAAACTTCTCCTCGAACTTTATCTCCTCTATTGTCATTGATGGCACACCCTACTACTTCTTCTTCTTCTTGGGACACTGTCCTATATAGTGACCCATCTCTCCACAAGCAAAGCATCTCACTGTGATCATGTCTCTCTTTTTCCCACTGTTGTTGCTGCTCTCTCATCCCTGTGGTGGGCCCCCAAACTTGGGACCCTACCGACCTCCACAACCGGTCTTCTTATTTCCCTTTGTCCAAAGAGAAAGGTCCTCATCACCTGAAAGTGACTATTGCTACTATTGTCCAGAAGCCTCGGCTGCAAGCCTAATCTCCTCCTGGACGAAGTCATCCCACATCCTCTCCCATGTAGGCATAACCTCTATGGAAACAATGTCGCGTATGAATGGAACCTAAGACTTGGTGAAGCTATTCATAGCTGTCCTCACCAAAGAATCAGGGTTCACCACCTCTCCGATGGCTCCAAGCTCATCTTTGATCTGGGTGTATCTACCAAGGAATGAAGTAATCGACTCATCCTTGAGCATGTGAATGCTCCTCAGTCGATCATGAAGAAACAACTTCCAGTTNNTGCACAAGTCTTCCCAGTCAAGTGGCGAATAATGTGATCTCTCACATCATCACAAATGATCCTCTTTGCCTTGTTGTTCCTCCTCCTGAACTCTGCCACCAAGACAGGAGCAGTGTCAGGAATGGGAGGAACATATGCCTTGACTATGTCCCATAGATAGAGGTCCTCTAATACAAAGACCATCCTCGCCTTCCAAGGTGACCAATTGCTAGCCCCATCTAGTCCTTCACATGCATCTGAGATACTGACATGTCTGTCACATTGTGCTCACTTTGATGCTCCCAATGCAAAGGAATGTTGCCTCACTCCTGTCAACATAGGTGTGAAAAGAGGCAAGAGAAACCCCGACCTTACTCCTAATCAGTAGGTGTGAAAATAGGTCATACTCTATAGCCTCACTCCTATCCACGCAGGTGTGAAAAGAGGTTGTCCGCAAGTGTCAAAAATCAGCCCACAACTGTCCACAAACATTGTAAACTGGTCATCCAAAATATTCCCTGAGCTGTCCAACTGGCATTGAATGTGAGGTAACTTCATATATGAAGTTTACCCACTATTTTGGACTGAAAACTTTCTGTCCAAAACAACCAACAAATCTGATATAAAAACTCACAAAACTGCCCCCAAAAGCGCTCCAGAATCAGCAAGTCCAAGCCACCTTTGGCTGTGATACCGTGTAGATTTTTTGAGGTCATATGAGGCTGCCACCTAAGGTCTGACCTTGACCTTAGTATGGCTCTAAGTTTCAACTGTATGGCTGTCTTCTTTTTCTGTTTTAGGACAACAAACAATCCTCCAAATTTATGCTCAATGTTTTGATGGTTAAGTGATCTTTTAAGGTGCCCTTGCAAGTGTTTTCTTTACTCAATGTTAGCACATGCAATATAACTTCAAACACATAACACTACCTCTATATATTTAACTTTAAAATTTTTATCTACACTTCTAAGCATGCATAAATTTGACATGGGTATTTTTGGTCAACATGACCCTGGATAACACACCCCCCCCCCCCTCGAGGGAAAACCAGTTTGGGATGTATGTCTATATAATGATGATCAAAGCATGAGATACAACAAGTAATACAATATAAAGGAACCCGTATACCTAGAAATATCCTCACAAGCCTTTCCACAAGATCCAGAGAGAGATGTGCCCAAACTCAGGTGTGCCCTCTCCCTTTGTTTCTCTCTACACTGAAGTGAAGTGCTCTCCTTCCTCTTTGACCCAATGAAGAAATCCCTCCATAGGAATGTGATCTCTTGTGTTGCCTCTCCACTGAAACTGTTAGAACTAGATTCCTCCAAGTGAATCTGCTACCAGGTAGCTATGCATCCACTCCACTAGTGCGCCCTCCTCCTAGCAGATGTGATCACCATCAAATAACAAAGGCCTAAGATAGATGCCTCTCTCCATGGAAGAATGCACCCTATATCTCCTCTCCCAATGCAACTGGCCTCATCCTCATGCTCCTGCTACTCCTCCTCAAGTGAACAAAACAAAGAATGAAGCCTCCTCCTCCTCAGAATGCACACCCTCCTCTAGAAAATACACTCCTCTCTATGTAGCATGCACCCTCAAAGGAAATGAATGCTAAACCTCCATGGATAACCTCTCCATGCAAGATCAACCCAATAAAGAGCTTCCTCCTCAAGCTCTCATGCAAGTGTTCCCTCCTCTCCTTGAGAAATGCACCCCTCCTCTTCTCCAAAACTCACAAGTGAAGAATGAGTCTCAAAAATACACTTTACCCTCCTTTATTCTCATTTGGCCAGGCCCTAAAAGATCAATGGCCTAGATCCAATCTAGCCAATTCTAATCAATGGGTGAGATCTCATCCAAAAATCTCACTAAGGAAACCCACTTTCCTTAGTTGATTTATGTCTATTAATTCACCCACATTGTGAATTAATTGCCACTTTATGACTTAAGTGACATATTTCACTTCTGACTTAAATCTCCTAAGTCAAAGTGAAATTAGAATCATAAAGTAAAGTAAAAGGGTAATAGTCTTCCCCCTTTGTGCTTAGAGACTCATAAGCACATGGGGACCACTTTCCAAGGTACCCAAATCTCAAAACTCCCTCTTACCAAGTAAAGTGCTCGTCACCACCAATCTCATCCCTGCGGTGGACATGGTTGCCACCTGAAATATGCTCGGTGAGTATGGTTGTACCTTGATCACTGAAAGTGGACTCTGTCACAGATATACTCAATCTGTGTAATCTATAAATGGAACTGACTCTCCATCTATCCAAGATCACCTAGATCTCGGCATCACACTGAATATCTCCACCTTGGTCTCCCACCAAGGATTTCCTCCTACTCTTGGCATCTCACCAAGAGTCACTCTCTTGGCATCTCACCAAGAGTCTCCCCCTCTTGGTATCTCACTAAGAGTCATGAACTTGGCCTCTCACCAAGTCACCTCCACCTGAAGTGGATCCAGAACCTGATTTTCCCGTCTCAGAAGCTATGTGAGGCTCAAGCCTCCATGGTGCCTTGTTGCTCCTCCTCATCAACCTCTGATGCATTGAAGTTGTAGAATCAACTCTCTATCTTCTCGGATGCTCTGAAACTGTAGCTATACTGGGTGGACTAGTCACCCACTCTAAAGATGTCTAGGGACACTCAGTCTCATCTCCCTTTGAATCACTGTTGTGAGTCAGTCGGTCCTCATCGACTTTGTCTCCCAATATAGTGTTGGATGGTGTAATAGAAGATAAAGTAGTCATGAATGCACACTCTCTCGCAAGCTTCTTCTCGAACTCTATCTCCTCTGTTGTCACTGTTGACACACTCTGCTTCTTCTTCTTCTTCTTGGGACATTGTCCTGCATAGTGACCCATCTCTCCACAAGAAAAGCATCTCATTGTGCTCATGTCTCTCTTCTGCCCACTGTTGTTGTTTATCTCTCCTCCCTATGGTGAGGCCCCAAACTTGGGACCCTGCCGACCTCCATGACCGGTCTTCTTCTTTCCCTTTGTCCAAAGAGAAAGGTCCTCATCACCCAAAATTGATTGTTGTTGCTGCTGTCCAGAAGCCTCAGTGACAAGCCTAATCTCCTCTTGGACGAAGTCATCCCACATCCTCTCCCATGTAGGCATAACCCCCCTAGAAATAATGTCGCGTATGAATGGACCCCAAGACTTGGTGAAGCTATTCATAGCTGTCCTCACCAAAGAATCAGGGTTCACCACCTCTCCGATGGCTCCAAGCTCGTCTTTGATCTGGGTGTATCTACCAAGGAATGATGTAACCGACTCATCCTTGAGCATGTGGATGCTCCTCAGTTGATCATGAATAACCAAATTTCAGTTCTCATTAGAGCTCTTGTACAACTTGCACATAGATGCCCACATCTCGTATGCACAATTCTTCCTAGTCAAGTGGGGAATAATGTGATCCCTCATAGCATCACAAATGATCCTCTTTTCCTTGTTGTTCCTCCTTCTGAACTCTGCCACCAAGATGGGAGCAATGCCATGAATGGGAGGAACAACTACCTCGATTATGTCCCATAGCTCGAGGTTCTCTAAGACAAAGACCATCCTCGCCTTCCAAGGCGACCAATTGCTAGCCCCGGCTAGCCTTTCCTTCACAAGCATCTGAGATACTGACATGTCTGTCACACTGCGCTCACTCTGATGCTCCCAATGAAAAGGAACACTGCTTCACTCCTGTCAACACATGTGTGAAAAGAGGCAAGCAAAACCCCGACCTCACTCCTAATCAATAGGTGTGAAAAGAGGTTGTACTCTACAGTCTCACTCTTGTCCACGCAGGTGTGAAAAGAGGTTGTCCAGAAGTGTCAAAAATCAGCCCAACCAATCTACCCACAACTGTCCACAAACATTGTAAACTGGTTGTCCAAAATCTGCCCTGAGCTATCCAACTGGCACTAAATGTGAGGTACCTTCATATATGAATTTTACCCACTATTTTGGACTGAAAACTTGTTGTCCAAAACATCCAACAAATCTGATATAAAAACTTACAAAACTTATAAAAACTTACAAAACTTGCTCAAGAATCAACAAGTCCAAGCCACCTTTGGCTCTGATACCATGTAGATTTTCTAAGGTCCTATGAGGCTGCCACCTAAGGTCTGTCCTTGACCTTAGTATGGCTCTAAGTTTCAACTGTATGGCTGTCTTATTTTGCTGTTTTAGGTCAGAGAACAATCATCCAACTTTCTGCTCAATGTTTTGATGGTTAAGTGCTCTTTTAAGGTTCCCTTGCAAGTGTTTTCTTTACTCAATGTTAGCACATGCAATATAACTTAAAAAACATAACACTACCTCTATATATTTAACTTTAAAATGATGATCTACACTTCTAAGAATGCATAAATTTGACACGGGTATTTTTGGTCAACATGACCCTGGATAACCCACCCCCCCCCAACATGCAATATAACTTAAAAAACATAACACTACCTCTATATATTTAACTTTAAAATTATTATCTACACTTATAAGCATGCATAAATTTGACACATGTATTTTTGGTCAACATGACCCTGGATAACCCCCCCCTGGAGAAAACCAGTTTGGGATATATGTCTATATAATGATGATCAAAGCATGAGATACAACAAGTAATACAATACAAAGGAACCTGTATACATAGTAATCTTCTCACAAGCCTTGCCACAAGATCCAAAAAGAGATGTGCCCAAACTCAGGTGCGCCCTCTCACTTTGTTGCTCTCTACACTGAAGTGAAGCACTCTCCTTCCTCTTTGATCCAATAAAGAAATCCCTCCACAGGAATGTGCTCTCCTGTACTGCCTCTCCACTGAAATTGTCAGAACTGACTTCCTCCAAGTGAATCTGCTACCAGGTAGCTGTGCATCCACTCCACTGGTGTGTCCTCCTCCTAGCAGATGTGATCACCATCAAATAACAAAGGCCTAAGCTGGATGCCTCTCTCCATGGAATCATGCACCCTATATCTCCTCTCCCAATTCAACTGACCTCATCCTCATGCTCCTCCTACTCCTCCTCAAGTGAACAAAACAAAGAATGAAGCCTCCTCCTCCTCAGAATCTGCACGCTTCTCTAGAAAATACACTCCTCTATATGTAGCATGTGCCCTCCAAGGAAATGAATGCTAAACCTCCATGGATAACCTTTCCATGCAAGCTCAACCCAACAAGAGCTTCCTCCTCAATCTCTCATGCAAGTGCACCCTCCTCTCCTTGATAAATGCACCCCTCCTCTTCTCCAAAACTCACAAGTGAAGAATGAGTCTCAAAAATACACTTTACCCTCCTTTAGCCTCCTTTGGCCAAGCCCTAAAATATCAATGGCCTAGATCCAATCTAACCAAGTCTAATAATTGGGTGATATCTCATCCAAAAATATCACTAAGGAAATCCACTTAGTTGCTTTATGTCTATTAATTCACCCAGATTGTGAATTAATTGTCACTTTATGACTTAAGTGACATATTTCACTTTTGACTTAAATCTCCTAAGTCAAAGTGAAATTAGAATCATAAAGTAAAGTACAAGGTTAATAGTCTTCCCCCTTTGTGCTTAGAGTCTCATAAGCACACGGGAACCACTTTCCAAGGTACCCAAATCTCAACAAAAAACCTCTTAAATGAAATTGTAGATATGAAAAGAAATGAAAGAGAAGGTACGTCTAATCAAAGGCCTTATATTCCCTTCTTCAAGATACCACCTCCTTTCAAGGCCATAGAACCTCCTCCAACAAATCAAAACATCGATTTAGGATATGTGGCTTCCAATTCCTTCTGTACTTATCACTAAGAAAACCACTCTGAAAAGGATTCCCCCCATTGGATAAATGCCATGAATTTGATGGCCAACAGTTTCTTATATGGTGTTCCTTAATTGAAAATGAAAATAACCCAACATCCAACACTACAAATGATGAACGTAATGAACAAATAAAAGAAACAACTATGGTATTATGGGATATAAACCATATGATGCCTGGAGCGAACCTCACTAAAGAAGAGGAGTTGGTGGGTGAAACTTTAGTTGTACAAGAAAGGATCAAGGGGAATGTTTCTCAAAACCACCCAATCATAGATCAAGCCCCTAAAAACCCTGGTAACTTGGCTCCCTTGACCAAACCATCTCATGTACTCAGCTATGTTCCTAGATTTGTAGCACAAAAAGCAACAAAATTGGAGTACAATGTAGTGTAAGACTTAATGAAAATGAAGGCCAACATTTTTTTTATGGACCTATGTAGGATCCCTCAACAGAAAAGCCTCTTACTGCAAGCATTAAAGGAAGGAGATGACCACACAGTAAATCCCAATTAATCAAAACAAAATAACTTCAGGAAAAACAGAAAATCAAATGTAAACTCAACATCCATGGATAATAAATCCAAGCTATCCACTCCTCCTTTCCTACTGACATTTGGAAATTTAAATAGAAATCTACAAAATTTTCTAGTCGTCTATGGGGCATCATCAAATGCCATGCCTTATTCTGTGTGCAAGAAGTTGAATGAAACTCCTACCAAAAGAGACACACAAATCATATAGTTGGATAGAACTGGGGTTAAAGTCATTGGTGAATTCAAGGATGTTATGATTCAAATTGCTTCTAGCCCAAAGATTCACGAAGGAATTGATATTATAGTTGTAGATGGGGTTGGATGTATATTTATTGACCCAACTAGTAAGTGTAGTTTTTTAACATGTAGGCTTGAATTTGAGTGTACCAATAACATGACTAAGTACAAGGACTTGGTACAAGGACTTAAAAAGGTCATTGATTTAAATATCAAATAACTTGTTGTCTTCAGGGATTCAAACATAATTTTTAGGAAAGTAAAAAACACCATAAACTGTAATTCACCACATTTAAGAAACTGTCAACAAGATATGCATAGACCAGTGGATAATTTTCAAGCATTTAACATCAATGCCATCCCTCGATCCAAGAACTTACTTGCCAATTCCCTTGCCATAGTAGCCTCAAGTTTGTCTCCTCTTGAATATTATGAGGCTTATAGGTTCACTATAGAGCTATTGTACAAACCATCAATCCCTAGAAACATCACTATTTGGAGAGTATTTGAGAGAGATGAGAAGATCATAGTATTTTTGACTAATGAAGAGAACTTTAGAGACATGGAAATTGATGATGAGGAGTTTCAAGGAATGATTATTGAATGGGAAGATGAAGAATATGAAGAAAAGAAATACAACTTTACTGAAAAGCCTAAACTTCACACATTTCCCAAGGGAGTGGTCCACTTGGAAAATCCTTTTGATATGCAAGGGAGGTTTAGAGGCCCTAAAAATGTGAAAACTGGCAGTTCTAGTCTCGCTTACGAAATTTTAAATGTAGGGACTGCAGATAATCCTAAGAATATTAATCTTGGGAAGCCAATATCTCCTGACGAAAAGAGAGCCTACCACAAACTATTTTAATAATACCAAGATATTTTTGCATGGTCATATCAATATCTAAAGACTTACGACACAAAGATCATCCAACACACGATTCCTCTTAGAAAAGATGTTAAACCTTTTCAGCAAAAACTATGAAAGTTCTACCCATCTCTCGAGCCTTTGATGTAGAAATAGCTCAAAAAAATGTTGGATGCTAAGATTATATTCCAGGTAAGGTATTATGCCTGGGTAGCTAATATGGTACCAATAAAGAAGAAGTCAGGAGAAATATGCATGTGCATGGATTTTAGAAATTTAAACAAATCTTCAGAAAAAGATAATTACCTTGTACCCTCAATGGAACAACTTTTGCAAACTATGTCTATATTTGAGATGTTCTCACTTCTGGATGGGTTTTCAGGATACAATCAGTTTCTAGTCTAGGAAGAATATTGATTGAAAACCACTTTCCAGACTAAATGGGGAACTTTTGCATATAAACACATGCCCTTTGGGTTGATTAACGCAAGAGCTACATTTTAAAGAGCCATAGATGTGGCCTTTAGGGGATTAGTAAAAAAGTGTGTAGTAGTCTATCTGGATGATGTTACAGTCTATTCTAAGAATAGATCAGATCACATTGATCACTTGAGCCAAATTTTTGAAAGTTGTAGGAAACACGAAATTTCTCTAAATCCAAAGAAGACCATCTTTGGTGTAATTGAGGCGAAACTCCTATGTCACATAATGTCTAAAGATGGAATTAACATTGTTCCTTAGTGTGTTAAGGTAATTTCCCAACTCCCTCTTCCGCATGATAATAAAACCATGAAGTCTTTCTTTGGGAAATTAATTTCGTGAGAAAATTTATTCCTGATTTTGTATAACAATCAAACCATTGCAAAAAATGATACGTAAAGATGTAGAATTTAAATGGAATAAGGAAGAAAGGGAACCTTTTGACAAAATCAAGGAGGTTATTTCTCAAGAACCATTCCTACACATTCCTAATTTCACCAAGGAATTTTTCCTATACACCTTCACTTTTGATCAGTCTTTAACAACAATCCCGCCACAAAAAGATGATGAGAACAATGAGGCTCCCATCTCATTCACGAGTACCAACTTGCAAGGGTCAAAACTCAATTAACTTGCTATAGAAAAACAAACTTATGATGCATACAAAGTAGTCAAACTCTTCTGATCTTATATCCTTAAAAACCATACCAACGTTATAGTGCCCCATCCTGTGGTAAGATAAATTTTCACACAACAATAAATGGGTGAGAGGAGAGGAAACATGATGACAATTGTCATCCAAGAATTTGACCTTGAAATTAAGTCAACAAAAATAGTTAGAGGTCAAGGCTTATGAAAATTGGCTACAGAGTCTCAAGATCTTGTAGAACCAGACGAGTTGGGGTGGGAAAATGAGCTATCCTTTTGGTGTAGTGAAGTGGTGTACATCCCACCACGTCATGATTCTTGGTATTCAGATCTATTTTACTTTGTTCATCATGTCACATTCCCTGAACATTTAAAACCTAAGGAAAGAAGAGCTCTTAGATTGATATCTACCCAATATCATCTCATTAACTCTATGTTATTCTATAAGATCTATGATGGAGTATTCTTGATATGTCTTGAGAAATAAGATGCAAAGAAAGTGTTGAGAGATCTCCATGATGGTCAAATAAGTGTACATTTTGCAGGTGAAACCACTACTCATAAAATATTAAGGGTAGGTTATCACTGGCCAACCTTGTTTAGGGATTTACATGAACACATTAGAAAGTGTAAAGTCTGTTAGTTAAGTGTTGGTAAAGAGAAAAAGGGATCTATCCCATTACAACCAATGACTATTTCCAGACCTTTTGAGCAATGGGGAATAGATGTAATATGGGAAATCAACCCAAATTCATCTATACAACACAAGTACATACTTACTACGACAAATTATTTCACATGATGTTTAGAAGCCATCCCCCTTACTCGTATTAACGAAAATGTGGTGATCCAGTTGTTGGAGAAACACCTAATCACCAGATTTGGGGTACTGTTCGCTCTTGATTAAATTTTCATTAGACAAAGGGATTATACTGAGGTATTATGCTAACTACTACCCGCAAGGGATTGGTGTTGCAAAATCAACAAATAAAAATCTAGTTAGGATCCTAAAAAAGACAGTAGTAGAAAATCATAAGAAATGGCATAATGCTCTACATAATGCACTTTGTGTTGATAGGGTAACTCTTAAAGAATCCCTAGGAAACTCCCCGTACTTTATGTTTTACGGGAAATAAGCCATTTTACCAACCAACTTCTATCTTTTGTCTTTGCAACTCTCCCAGGATTCTAGAGGTCAATCACTTTCTAGCATGCAACAATGTATTGACACACTCTTTATGATAGAAGAAGAAAGAGAAAGGACTAGGAATAAATTTGCAACTCATCAACAATTGGTTAAAAGGTGGTTTGACAAACACAAAGTTGGAGACAAAATTTTTGATGTGGGAGATTTGGTTTTGAAATGGGACAAAGTAAATGAGCCAAAAGGGAAACATTCTAAGTTTCAAAGCCTCTAGCTTGGTCCTTATCAAGTCGCTGAAAAAATTGGGGTGGGCACATACCAATTGCAAAACCTGAGGGGTGAGCTATAATCTCTCCCTGTAAATGGCCAAACCCTGAAAATGTTATTTTCTTAGATTCTCAGTGTGAGAATCCTTGTACCATAGATTTCTTCATTTTGGTTTGTTTTTAGTTTTGTTTGGTAGTTTTCCTTTCTTTTGTTGTTTGTCAATTGTTCCTGATAAGTGGTGAAAATGATGTTGATTCTCAAAATCCATGGTGAAACATGGAGAGATTCACTCTTATCCCCAGCCTTGATCATCATGAAGCGAAGTAAGGGGAATTCATTTAGCAGGAGATTTAAACCTATGAATTATTTATACTTCTATATGCATATCAATTGAGGAATGAACATATTGTCTATCTTGTGGTTTGGAAATTTTGAAGGGAATAATGGAAATGAAGGACAATATGAATTTCGTCTTCCAACAGAGCTGGMAAGGATATCACCTCTCTTAGTGATAATTATTTAATAAAGACCTAAGTATTGATTTCCTTTCTTCAAAAGAAACATATATCCTCCTCCCCGAATCATTCTTGGTTTTGTACATGTCCTTCCCAAAAGATATCCAGTAATGGGAACTTATTGCAATAAACATCATAAMAAAAGAAAATGGTGAAAAACAAGGCATATTTCAATTAGAGGATGATGATATCAAGGAGGCTATGTAGATATCTTCRTCGGGGCTATGGATKCTCATTGGTAGTGGAGGAAGGTCTATGATATTAGGGTGGCTTCGTCGTAGCTATGGATGCTCGCTGGTAKCATAGCAATACCAGAAGAAGGTCTCAAGTACTTAGAGGTTGGAAGTTTCATTTTCTCCTATCAAGGGTAATATCCTAAATGGGTCTTTCTTGGTAGGACATGGATCATTGGTCCAGAGTAAAGAGGCATGAAATTAGACAAGTCCCCATAACCAGAAAAGGATGGATGTTCCACAAATCATATGCATACATATTTATAAATGGTCTTTGGATTGTTATCTCGAATTTAAGTTTCCTCCTGATTTATATAATTGTGTCTAAGGTTAGGATTAGAGATTCTTTTTTCATCCAGTGAATCACCATTTGTTGAGACCTCAACACACCCTTTGAAATTTCATGTATTTCAATGGGTACCACTTTTTTTTTTTAGCTTATTTGATTTTGTTTTAGCTTGCTTGCACTTTGTTTTATACTCCTTTTCCAGTTCCACTTAGCTAGTTATGTTTCAAGCTTGAACACAAGATTATCCAAAATGAAAAGAGTGCACTTGAGTTCCAATTTGAAGAAGAAAGGGGTCGGGACTTGAGAATTTCGAAAAAAAGAGAAAAAAACAGTTAAAACCTTGTTTTTCCCCAATTCTCGATAAACAATTACGATGATCATTGATATTCCATCTGGTGTTGACAAAAACTCTGTGCAAACTCATAAACACATGAAATATTCCCTAAATCATTGTTGTACATCATTCATTGACATCATTCGATCACTTGCAAAAGTATGAAATGGATCTTGAACCTCGTCGACGTCGATAAAAAAAGAGGGTGAAAAACCTGCGACTGTTTGATTCGAGAGTTCAATTAATCTTGATTGTTGGTGGATAAAGGTAGGATTCATATGATTTCAGCAAGTCGATTGTCCATGTGATATGAAGAGAAAAGAGATCTCACAAAACATTCCAAAACTTGGACACAAATTCTTAGTAATTCTGCTAGTATGGAAAAAGAAACAAACTGGCAGGGGGATGGCATGAAATATAGAGAAATCAAAGAAAGAGAAGTAAGAGAAGCAAACATAATTATCAAAGGCGTGAGAGAGTATGGAAAAAAGGAATGTACTCTCAATCTTGCAAGTGAATTTTTGAAGAACAAGTTGTTTTGCAAGGTCGAATTTTCCAAGCATGGAGGGTGGGTAAACCCAGTGACGAGAGAGATAGGCCCATAAAAGTCATCATGTCAAGAATACATGACAAGCAAGTTCTCCTAGGAAAGAAGCAACTCCTGAGGGGCTCTCACTTTTTTCTAGACGAAGATTTAACTATTAGACAACAAGAGGAAAGAAGGGAAGAGATGTTAAAGGTTAGGACATCAAGGGATGAGGGAAAAAGGGCATGGTTGTTCAAAGGCAAAGTCGTGATTGTCTTTTTCGGTCCTCATTCAAAAATAGGACAGCAAGGCGGTAGCCAAGAAGTGACAACAAATTCATTAGTAGGAAACTATGCAACAAGGCCAGTATGGACAGATAGGGGTGAAGGCTCAACTTTGAGTCTTGTAGGCCAAAAAAAATAGCAATCAGATTACACCCAGGTTTCCTTAAGATTAGTTTGTTGGAACTGCAGAGGTTATCCTTGGAGGTGGGGACCTGGGTTAGGACCTATCACGGAAGATAGAGACATAATTTGTCTATTGGAAACACATGATCATGAAGGGTGCAAGACACCTCTGTTTGAAGGGTATGTGAAGATGGCAGTGTGGAATAGGGCAGATGAGAAT